>MU673137.1:0-11880 GCA_026770625.1 Nicotiana glauca
AAAGAATGAAGAAATGAGGTGAAAATTCGACTAAGTATTAATCTGCTGAGTCTCTGATGTCGCATTTGCAAACAAGGGTTTGCAATTGCGAACCCCGACCAAAAGTGGGAATTGCGAACTCTGCTTCGCATTTGCGAAGCCAGGCCATGAACGAGACCTTCGCATTTGCGAACATGGTCTCGCTTTTGCGAGCCCCTCACGTCGCAATTATGATGGGGAATTTTGCATTTGCGAAACTAGGCAGGTCTGGGGACTTTCGCATTTGCGAGGCCAACCATCACATTTGAGATAGTGCCCGAGTTTCCCGGACTTCGCAATTGCGAAGCAATGCTCGCATTTGCGTGCTCGCAATTGCGTGTCCTCCCTTCGCATTTGCGAAGATCATAGAAGCCAGCATACTAGATTTTTAAAAATGAGAAATACAATCCGATGCCTATCCAAAACTCACCCGAGCCCTCGGGGCTCCAAAACAAACATGTATACAACCTCAAAAACATCCTACGGACTTACTCGTGCGATCAAATCGCCAAAATAACATCGTTTACATAGAATCAAGCCTCAAAACACATGATTTTCTTTCAACTTTCGTAAACTTTCAAATTTGGAACTTATAGTCCGAAACACGTCAAACGACGTCTGTTTTCAACCAAACTTTACAGATAGCGCTTAAACAACATATACGACCTGTACCGGGTGTCGGAACAAAAATACTAGCCCGATACCAATATTTTTGATCAAATTTCATTTTCATTTTCCTTAAACATGTTCAAAAAACAATTTCATGAAAAAATTCATTCCTCGGGCCTGGGACCTTGGAATTCGATTCCGGGCATATGCCCAAGTCCCATATTTTTCTACGGACCCTCCGAGATCGTCAAATCATGGGTCCGGGACCGTTTACCAAAAATGTTGACCGAAGTCAACTTTAAACATATTAATATCAAAATTCATCATTTTTCACACAGAATTCATATTTAAGCCTTCCGGCTACATGCCCGGACTATGCACACAAATCGAGGAAAATAAAAGTGAGGTTTTCAAGGCCTCAAAAGTACAGAACGAATGAGGAAACAGGTGATGACCCCTTGGGTCGTCACAGTATTTAAATAAAAAAAATCACAAAAATAGTGATATTCGGCTGTATTAAAAAAAAGACATGCTCGAAATACATAAATACATGCAAAAATATAATACAATAGAGTGTATTTATATCATTGTATGTGACTTAATAGCAAAGAAGAGAAAAACGTTTGCCGGAGATGGCATTTTTCGGTCAAGCAAAATATTGTATACATTGTTTAAAACTAAAAATGGAGACGAACAAAATTCCGGCCCTCAAATCTTCTCCAGCGATTCTGCTTCAGATTTCCAAAAGCTTAATTTGTAGCCATGGCCAGATCTATTCGCCTACTCCCTCTTCGCTTCAGATCTATTCTCTTCGCTTCAGAAAGTTCACCATCGCCACCATAAATGGCTACTACGATGGCTGCCTTGATGGAAAAGGGAGAAAGATTTGACGGAGAAGAAAAAGGAATGAGAATTTTGGTGACAGAGAGAGAACGAAGAGAGAAAGAGCATAGCTGACGTATTTCACCCCTCAATGGTAGGGTATAAAATAAATACCTATTTTTCTTATAAAATAGAAGATATAGCTATAGATAATAATATTTTGAAATTATTTTGGTTTATAATAAATAGGCCAATAGGGTATAATAATTTGCTATAGGTGATAAAATTTCCTAAAAACAAACATAGTTAAGTGGACCACTTCGGACTTCTATGTAGGGTAAAATTCCAATATCTTCCAACGGGAACATGTTCTGGAATAACAGTTGGAACTCACTTGCTCACAAAAATTCCACAAAGTTTTGCGGCACATGTTGAGGGGTAATTTCACGAATAATTATTTAAATTTTATTTTATTGTGCTAAAACTCTGTAAGCACGTGATTTTTGCCCTATATAAATTATTCCCGAAAATTCCAAATAAAATAATTTCTATATTATTTTACAATTTTTTGAGAATTGTGTGTTAATTGCTGCATTTTTATTTGTGCATGATAATTCATAAGAAAATACAAAAATATGCATTTGCATTTAGGGATTTAATTTCATATTTAGTATTAATTAGTATTAATTTGTTTTAAAACAAAATAGGAAGAAATAATAAAATAGTTCACTTTTTGCATTTTATTTGTTTTAATTGTGAATTCGTCATTAAATAGTTTTTAATCAATTTTAGGAATTAATTAGTTTAGCTTAGAAATATATTAGGACTTTATTTTAATTTTTGCAAAATCAGAAAAAATAATAAAAAATATATACAAAATGCAAAATAGATAAAAAGATAAAAGAAAACAAATTAAAAAGAATGGTCTTAACAAAAGAACAATTTGGGCAAATTTTATTTGAATTTTCCTGGCCCAATTCATTTATACCCGTCCAGTCCGTTTTAATTCTCACCCGGTCCAGCCCCCTATAAGCAAATCGATGTCGTTTTGACGTCGTTTAATCTGCATCGTCCATTCACCTTCATCCAACGCCCCTACTGATTCCCATTTAGACAAAACGACGCCGTTTAGGCGAAGATCAATCTGGACCATTCATCCCCTAAATCCAACGACCAATATTGATTCCTATAGTTTTAATATAACTGTCCCAAAAAATAATTAAACCCCAGACAAAATACATCTTCCTCGTACCCTATAACACCCCACACCCTCCGCAATAACTCTGCCCTTCTCCACCGTCCTCCTCCCCATCTCCGCCGGCCGGAAATCGTCTCCGCCGGCGGCGCAACCTCAAACACCCTGAAAATTACACCCAGCTTCCCCACACCCTCCTCTTTCAGAATCCCAAACCCCCATGCCTCAAATCCCAGCCCTACTCTTTGAATCTTTGAAAACAGTATCGCCGCCTCCGCCGGAACCCTACCGGCGGCGAACACCACTTATGCTATTAACCACCAAATTAACACCACCAACCCGCCTTGCCCTCCTCTTCCCGCTCCCACCTTTAGTTTCTTTCAAATCTCGCCGGAAACTCTCGAATATTTATTTCAAACTTTCCGGCCATGATGCCACCTTTTCCAACCTGTTCCAAATTCATACCAACGACTCCCCTGACCTCCCTCAACCCAAACCCATAATTTTCTTTCCTCAAATCTGCCTGGAACTCCTCAAAAAACAATTTTAAATTTTTCCGGCCAAAGAACCCTAATTCAAATCTTTGTGATTTCGGACCGTAAAATCCCTAATCATGTGTTTTCTTTTGAAAACACGTGATTAGGGATGTTACGCGTCTGGAATCTTTGGAAGATTCAAACACTAAATGGCCGGCCGGAGTTTTTCTCTTCATCAGTAAGTTTTCTGGTTGCTATTTTATTTTTTTCTTGTTTCTGTTTATCTGCATGCATGTTTTGAATTAGTGATGAATACATAGGTCTATTGTTAAGTAAATTGTTTTTATGTTAATTAGTAATTATAGTTGTTTCCTTGGTAATACAGTTAGGGTAAAAGCATGATTAAATATGTTTTGTTTCATTAGTTTAATTGATAATAGTTCTATGTTTTGATGAATTTGAGTTTGTGATTAATCTGCAATTCGATTTAGTCGATAGTTTTAATTTCATTTTTTGAGGGACTATTTGAGTGGAAATTTTGAATTTAATCTTGGTTAGATGAATTGGTTATAGCTGAAATCTGATGGTTAGTTTAATTTAGTAATAGTATCAATAATTCTTTAAGTTTAGTTTTCAATTCATCAGTAAATTTAGCTTGATTAGTTAGTATTAATTAGCATAATCGATTGGGTTATAGATGATAATGATAATTTGGTAAATTGAGACCAAGATCAAGGGTTAATAATTGCAAAATAGGTTCAGAGGTTTTGTTTGGCTTTGGGTAGTAATTTCAGACTGGTGGAAGGGTAGTTTAGACATGGAAAATAGTAGTTTCTTTAAGAATAGTAATTTCAAAGTAGGGAAAGGGCAGTATAGGAATTGTAATGGGTATAGGACCTTCTAGAATAGACTTTAGTATAGATTTCAGCAAATAAGAGGTACTTACTTGAGTAACAAGTTAAAAATAAAGGGACTATACTGAAAATACGGAAGGACTAAAAGAGAAAAATAAAAATCTGAAGTTGCACCCTAATTTTGCCTATAAAAAGGCATCAACATGCCTTGTTTAACAAGTTTTGGACCTCCTGAAAATTCCCCAAAGTTATACACCCCTGAAAATTCCAAAAGCTTTTCAGCCTTCAAATTCCCACCCCCAAAAAATCCTCTCAAGAGATCTGATCTATAATTTGAATTTCAAATTAGAAAAATTCAAAATCTTCTTCTAGATCTTAGTTTTATATAGAAAATCCAAAAACAATAGAAAAAATCAGTGGAAAAACCAAAAATAGACTGTTTCATTAAAATTTTCAGTTTAATTTCAGCATTTAGCTCAACATTTGAGTGCTGAAGCTTTTCAGAAGTTTACTGGTTTAGTTTCAAGTTGTTCTGGGTATTTGGATGTTGTTTTGGGGTTGATACATTAGTTCATTTGATTTCAAAATATTCTGGAATCTCTGAGTCATTTCTGGGTTAAAAATTGGGTGCTGTTGCTGTGTTATTATTATCTGTTGATTTGCGGAAACTGCTGCCGATATTGTATTGCTTTGCTGACTTTTTCTTTCTATTCAATTCACTCCAGGTACACATTTCGAGCTAGCTTTGATGTATCACCACCTATTGACAACATGAAATGAAATTGAAGCCAGTTCTGCTATTGCTTTGTCATTTTTAACAATTTTTGTAGGTTTAAATAATATTTGTAATTTGGTTAGTGGTTAAGCAGAGGAGCATGCCTCAATAACTGGACCATCAGAACCACCAGAGCCCGGCAAGCCTCGGGGTAGCATGGCTGAACAAGCATCATGCACTATCTTTTATTTTTGCTAATTAACTTTTTCTCTCGCATTTTAAATTTCCGCAATGAGATCTTCAATGTGCCAAATAGTTATGGAATTTATCAAAGCATTTTGATTTTCCTTATAAATCAACACTCTTATTATTTTCTCTCATTACTTTACTTATACAACATTGCTATTACTTATCTTGATGAACCAATGACTGTGATATGTAATGAGACAAAGCAAAAAACAAACATAGATTTAGAGGAAGATGACATACCGAAAGAGATTGTTAAGGAAGTTGAGAGTTTTGAAAACAGGCCGAAGTCCAACCTAGATGAGACCAAAATTGTTAACCCGAGGATGAAGAAAATGTCAAAGAAACACGAATCAACATTCACTTATCGTCATTAGAAAAGAGGGAATACATAGAATTTCTAAAAGAATATGAGGACATATTCGCCTGGTCATACGATGACATAACCGGTCTAAGTACATCTATTGTGGCACACAAACTGCCAACTAATCTGACATGTCCACTGATAAAGCAGAAGCTCAGAAAGCTCAAACATGATATGAGTTTGAAAATAAAGAAAGAAGTCACTAAGCAAGTCAAAGATAAAGTTCTCAGGGCAGTAGAGTACCGACATGGTTAGCCGACATCGTGCATGTACCAAAGAAGGACAGGAAGGTCAAAGTCTGTGTCAACTACCGGGCCAGTCCGAAAGATGACTTCCCCTTGCCAAATATACACATACTGATCGACAATTGCGCCAAGCATGAATTGCAATTATTTGTGGATTATTTTGCTGGTTATCATCAGATCTGGATAGCTGAAGAAGATGCTGAGAAAACGCCTTTCATCATGTCGTGGGGAATGTACTGCTACAAGATGATGTCTTTTGGGTTAAAGAATGCAAGGCCACCTACATGAGGGCTATGACTACCATTTTTCATGATATGATATACAAGGAGATCAAGGTGTATGTAGATGACGTTATCATCAAGTTCAAGAAGGCTACTGATCACATGGAAAATTTGAGGAAGTTTTTCAACAGATTGCAACAATACAACCTAAAGCTGAATCTTGCAAAGTGTGCATTTGGGGTTCCTGCTGGAAAATTACTTGGGTTTATTATGAGTCACCGAGGAATAGAACTGGATCCATCAATGGTAAAAGTTATTCAAGAACTACCACCGCCAAAGAACAAGAAGGACGTGATGAGTTTCTTGGGGAGACTCAACTACATCAGCCGCTTCATAGCACAATCTACGGTTATCTATGAGCCAATCTTTAAGATGTTACAGAAGTTCGCCGCTGCTAAATGGATGGATGACTATCAAAAAGATTTCGATAGAATCAAGGAATACTTGTCAACACCACCAGTCTTAGTCCCACCTGAGCCAGGCAGAATTTTGCTACTCTATATCGTAGTATTAGATGGTGCCTTCGGTTGCATCCTGGGGCAGCATAGTGAAAGGGGAAGGAAAGAGCAGGCTATTTACTATCTCAGCAAGAAGTTCACTCCGTACGAAGCCCGGTATTCTCTTTTAGAACGCACATGCTGTGCTCTGACTTGGGTAGCCCAGAAGCTGAGGCATTACTTCTGTGCCTATACTACATATCTCATATCTAGAATGGATCCTTTGAAATACATCTTTCAGAAGCCCATACCCACTGGCAAGATAGCCATGTGGAAAATCCTGTTGAGTGAATTTGACTTTGTCTATGTGACTCAGAAGGCAATCAAAGGATAGGCACTAGCAGATCACCTTATAGAATATCCTGTGGACGGAGAATACAAACCCCTGACAATGTATTTTCCTGATGAAGAGGTATCATTCGTAGGAGAAGACATTGCAGAATCCTATGATGGTTGGAGAATGTTTTTGGACGGAGCAGCAAATTTCGAAAGAATTGGTATAGGAGTAGTCCTAGTGTCCAAAACTGGTCAACATTATCCGGTGTCTACCAAACTCAGGTTCCCGTGCACCAACAATATGGCCAAGTATGAAGCCTGCATCTTACGGCTCAAGATGGCTATTGACATGAACATTCAAGAATTGCTAATGATCGGAGATTCAGACTTGCTTATACATCAGGTACGAGGAGAATGGGCGACCAAGAAATCCAAGATACTCCTGTATCTACACTATGTGTAGGAACTGAGGAAGAGGTTTAGAAAGACGAAATTCCAACATGTTCCTAGAATCCAGAATGAGTTTGCCGATGCATTGGCTACCCTGTCATCCATAATACAACATCCAGATAAAAACTTCATTGATCCCATTCCAGTGAAGATCCACGATCAGCTAGCTTATTGTCCCCATGTTGAAGAAGAAGTAGACGGAAAGCCTTGGTTTCATGATATCAGGAAATATTTAACAAGAGGAGAATACCCGGAACTTGCAAATCCTACTAAAAAATGCACACTTCGGAGGTTTTCCAACAATTTCTTCCATAGCGAAGTAATCCTATATAGGAGGACGTCTGATTTGGGACTACTAAGGTGTGTCAACGCAAAGGAAGCATCTACGCTGCTAGAAGAAATCTATGCCGAGACCTGCAGTCCACATATGAACAGTTTTGTCTTAGCCAAGAAGATACTCCGGGTTGGTTGCTTTTGGATGACATTGGAGACAGACTACATCTAGTATTTCCAGAAAAGCCACCGCTGTTAGATACATGCAGACATGATAAAGGTACCTCCCAATGAGCTTAATGCAACAAGCTCACTATGGCCTTTCGCCGCCTGGGGGATGGATGTTATCGGACCAATCGAGCCCATCACTTCCAACGGACACAAGTTCATCCTAGTGGCAATTGACTACTTCACCAAGTGGGTCGAAGCAGGATCTTACAGAGCAGTAACTAAGAAAGTCGTGGCAGACTTCGTCCGCGACCGCATTGTTTGCCGGTTCAGTATTCCAGAATCAATCATTATTGATAACGGCTCCAACCCCAACAGTGACTTGATAAAAGCTATGTGTGAAACTTTTAAACATCAAACACAAGAATTCCATAGCCTACATGCCTCAAATGAATGGAGATGTAGAAGTTGCCAACAAGAACATCAAGAAGATATTGAGAAAAATGATAGAGAAGCATAAGCAATGGCACGAAAAGCTATCATTTGCTCTATTGGGGTATTGCACCACTGTCTGCACATCAACTGGTGCAACCCCCTATATGCTGGTTTATGGTACAGAAGTCGTCATTCTTGCCGAAGTAGAAATTCCTTCCTTAAGAATCATACAGGAAGCTGAGCTCGACGATGCTGAATGGGTGAAGAGTCGTTATGAGCAGATGACTCTTATAGATGGAAAAAGAATGAATGCAATTTGCCATTGTCAGCTTTATTAGAATAGAATGTCCAGAGCCTTCAACAAAAGAGTCAAGCCAAGACAGTTCGCACCGGGGCAGTTGGTATTAAAGACATTTTTTCCACATCAAGATGAAGCCAAAGGGAAGTTCTCTCCCAACTGGCAAGGTCCATATATGGTTCACCGGGTTCTGACAGGAGGAGCCTTCATACTTGCAGAAATGGACGGAGAAGTTTGGCCAAAACCAATTAATTCAGATGCAGTCAAGCGTTACTATGTGTAATTTTCATGCTTTCCTTATATGATGTAAATTGAACTACGTTTTACCTGATTCCCATTTAAGAGGGGATACGTAGGCAGCCTTATGGGTTCGGTCACAATTCAATAAAATTTTTATTTCCCCCGCAATTGGAAACTAGGGCAGAATTTTGAGGAGGACCCTCAAAATTCCGTAACAAGAGAGGTTGCAATGTCTTGAGCCACATCACAATTGTCTGTTCATCTAAAACTTATTTCTTAAATATATACTTTTGTCATATTTTACTGTATGTATAGCTGAACTAAAAACTGGACTTTAATTAGGACTGCCTTTACTTTAATTTGGACTGTTTTGAATTTTTAATTTGTATCAGACTATTAATGATCACTAGCTTAGTGTACATGTGTTTATGGTCAGTTAATGGTTGATGTTAGTAGTAACATGATATTGGAAGTTAGATTTAGATCTTAATTTGTAGTTAGTAATTCAATACTTGAACAGCTGCAAATAATTAAAACGTCAGCATTAGTGTGAATCAGCTTTAAGTTAGAGATTGCCATTTACGTTCATGAGTTTTAAAAAAGTGTAATGCATGCTTATAGGTTTAGAATAAAAATGCAAAAAATATCAGATAACGCTCGAATTAGTTCATACTCATCGTATATTAGTTCCCTGAATCAAAGTCTACGTTCATTTTATGATTTCGCACTCTTATATGTGTATTAAATTTAGAAGCTAGCTGTGTTAATCAACTCGTGAGATTAGGCAGATTATAGTGGTTTAGTGCCAATTGTGGGGCATCTCTAGCTTGGGTTGGTTTTCAGGCCCAGTATTTACACAGGCCCAAAATGACTTGTACAGTCCATAATGGCCTAGCCTTTCATAGGGCATGGCTGATTAAATTCCAGGTATGGGCCAAGCTTTTCAAGCCCAAATTATTGTTGGAAAACAAATGCTTTCAAAAAACCTGTCAAAATTAATTAGGAATATAGGGAATTAAATCATAAATATAAAAATTGGGTTTTGAATTAGGTAGCGGGTTCAAGCTAAAAGGGTTGCCCCTTTTATTTGAATTCGGACTTTAATTCAAGGCCCGAATTTATATTTGTGAATTAATTGACCTTTTTAGAGACAAATAATAAAAATAGAAAATTTTAGTTTGCTTTAGGTTGGCCTTTTAATAATAAAAATGAGATGAGCCTCGCCAAACAAAATTCATAAATTACGGGGCCCTCATTAATTGTCTATATAAAATTACTTAGAATTTGGGGCGGGCCATTTAGCAAATTTCACGGCTTCCCACAAAGATAACAACCCGTTAGTCGCTTTAGGCGAACTTTTAATAATCTTACCTTCTTAAATACGGGTGTGAATTTCATGCAACCCAAATCCAAATCCAAAAACGTTGAATAAGAATGTGTCAAGGATTCGGGCGCATTTCATGTGATGTGGTCCGAAAATACGTTTTTAAACGACGTTCACTTTCATAAAAAATAACCAAAAAAAAGCGGTAAATAATTATAAAATTGCACTGTAGGTTGGAGCATGTAAAAAATTAGATTTTTAGCCATTTATAATAAGTTAAGCGATCGTGCTAGAACCAAGGGATCCGGGGTGCCGAACACCTTCCCTCGGGTCAACAGAATTCCTTACACAGAATTTCTGGTTCGCAGACTCCAATTGGGAAGTCGACAATTTTCCTCGATTTGGGATTAAATTAAACAGGTGACTTGGGACACCAAAAGCCAATCCTATCCCAAGTGGCGACTCTAAAAAAATAAATAAATAATTCCAATTCGAATAATGTCACTTTAAATGGAAAAACTCCCTTATACATTTATCCTTCGGGGTAGGTATGTAAAAAAAGGAGGTGTGAGAGCTCTGGCGACTCTGCTGGGGAAAGTAACCCAGAATTCTGATTCAGGGTTCAAGAATTCGAGCTTAGTACAATTGTTATATTTGGCTTTATCTGATTTTTCTACATGTTCCATGCTATATGTGCTAAATATTTTACCGCTTTGATATTTGTTGCATTGTATATAAATTGTCGCGAATCCCTTCCTCTCTCTGAGTCTTATACATCATGGAGAAGGGTGCACTTCGTGTAGCTTCTCTTCTGTTTNAGGGGTTGGGTCCGTCTAGGACAGGTGACCTCAAATGAAAATGACCATCCTGATGCATCTTACGTGCTACTTGTGCATTTATTTTCTCAGTTTTGCATATTGATCGGCTTGTATTCAGTGAATGGAAATTGAGAAAAATAGCAGTGTTAGGACTAAGTGAGGGTAACCATTTGATTTGAAAACCCAATGCCCAAATAGTACCGAAACGCTGCCGAATTTTGAAAAATGAAAAAAGAAAAATATTTGAGAAAACAGAAAGAAAATTGTTGTTCAAAATAGTTTAGATTTTGGAAAGTTTACTCGAACTACGCTGGTTTGATTCTCACCGGATGTGAGATACGTAGGCAACCCTCATCGGGTCCAACCACCCTTTTTCAAAAAATAGCCAAAAATGTCAAAATTTTAATTTTTATTTTTAATAAAGTCGGGTGATGCCATTCTTGTTAAAATAAGCCAAATGTCCCCAAAAAGGGCACAGGAAGGCTATTTTTGCAAAACAGCCACCCTGAGTTATTTTTTTGGTTTGCGGGCACAACCTTAAAATTTTCCCCTCAGAAGTACTGAAAGGCCGTATTCGCAAAACCAAATTCTTGTTTTGATTAAAAGAATTTTGCAAAAATAGCCAGTTTGTAAAAATAAGTCATTAAAATTCCCTTTTTAAATAAACGTGCAGGATGACTTCAAGTAACATCGAGACCTTCTCAGTCCTGAGTGAGATCCCCTTGAAACTTCACATGTGGTGGCATGATCTAGGAAAAGGAAGCAAAGATACCGTGGTTAAAATTTTGGGCGGTCTAGTTGATCTACTGAACATCAAACCGAGGAAAGATATCATTGAGGCACTAATACCATTTTGGGACCCGACCCGTAATGTATTCCGGTTTTCAGACTTTGAACTCACACCTACCTTAGAGGAGATTGCGGGATATGCAGGCCTCAATGGGAACCTTCGAGGCAGATACCCACTGGCACCACGACCGATAACCCTTCATAGGTTTTTGGATTTGCTGAACATTAGCCGGGATATTCAGGACCCGCATCTGGAAGAAGGGTGTTGTACATTGCATTTCCTATATCACCGGTATGGTAACCCAAAAGGTTTCTAGGAACTCAACACCGGTTTGACACATGCTGGAAATAAAGACAAATGGGAAGCTCGACGGGGATTAGCCTTTATGGTGGGCCTTTTGGGAGTGGTGGTTTGTCCGAGAAAAGATGGTCATATAGACCTCGGCCTGGTAGGGATGCTAGATGTTGCCATGAAAAAACCTACCAG
>MU673138.1:10514-27992 GCA_026770625.1 Nicotiana glauca
TCTTTAACTCGTTCTTACTTTCAAAGTCTTTTCATTTTCGGAACTCTCCTTTACAACTCTACTGTATTTCACTTAAACAATTCTGCTGATTTTCAAAGCCATCTATGAACTTGTGTAATTTTCAATCTACTGTTTTAAACTCTCCTGCATTAGGTTCTTAATCAATAACCTGTTTAAAATACATCAATTTCTAACAATTGGATTCGGGTTGCCTAATGTAGACCTTTTATCCAACTCCATGTGCTAAATTAGTCCGTCAGCCGTTTAATTTTAAAGACCAAATCAGTATGTCCAAGACATGCTAGAGTAAGTGCTAGCTGATTTACGGGGTTTTCTGTGAGCCTTACATGTTTGTTTGTTAATCCCCTCTACTTGTTATGTGTTTTGTTTGTCGCCACTAGTATTTTATCCTTTTGAAACCCATATATGCATCTACCCCTTTCCTTTCTCTTTTAGGATTAGAAGTCCTAAATACCCCGGGACTAATAGGTTGTGACGGGTACTAGCATGCAATAAGTAAACGAAACCAATCGCGCTTAAATACCTTAACGGGTGGCAAGGGCAGAATATGGAGATGATGATAATGGTGCGCTAATATCACGTGCGGAAACGACTTGCTGGATATTGTACCAACGTGATCCATATTATATTTAAACCTAGGACCCTCTCCCTTTATTCATATGGTATGATGTTTTTTTAAAAATTTTACGTTTTCCTTCCAAAAAGCATTTACGTCTTTTCTCTCTTTCCTTTCAAAACTTTCAACTTATTTGTATTCCCTATGTGCAAACCTTGTTTGTTTACTCTTACTCTTCTTAAAGTCACAACTAAGCAAGGCCGGGAACCACACTAGTGGATCTTGAGGGGTGCCTAACACCTTCCCCTCGAGATAATCTCAAGCCCTTACCCGAACTCTGGTTTTCCTTCGAATCCTTTCTTTTCTCTAAAAAGTGTCCTAATGCACTATAATTATTAGGTGGCGACTCTTCAAATTCCATAACCCGGTTCCTTCAAAGGGAACGAGAGTTATTTTGTCCATAATATCGTAAACCCGATTCTGCCTCTTTGGGGGGGGGGGGATGAAAAAGGGGGCGTCGACAATGTTCATAGTTGCAAACAGATATTACAATAAGAATTTTGTTAGAACTATATAATGACTGATGAATTTTGTAGAATATTCATCTCTAGATAATGTAATTCTTTTTGGTAGATTGTTTTACCATTGTTCTTTTGACAGATCAAGATTTTAAAGTTTGAAGAATCTGTTTAGGAAGAAAGTGCAGAGCAAGTACAGCAAGTATAAGCAGCAACCGAATATGTTAAAGATAACGATGAAGCACAAAAAAGACATTTTTTTGTTTTGTTAAGCGTTATTTAAGACATTTTTATGTGCAGTGCTACAATGTCCGACAATTTAGATTGGTACATTTTGGTAATGTGAGGTTTTAGCTCATGTATTATCTATAAAATTTTATATGAATATTGATGGTTTTTTTTTCATAGTTGCTAAAGTGTAATGTATATGAAAGAAGGATTACTATTTGGTTTTTGTGCATCTTTACGGTAATTACCATATTAATGATCGGATGCACTTTTAACAATTGGATTAGTTGTCGTAATTAATGGGTTTTCACGACTGGAATAATAATTAGCGAAGGAACAATTTGGTCGCTAAAAGAAGGTAGAACGATCAAGTTTCTTATTGTCACTAAATGTTTTTTAACGACCATCGACGACTGGATATTTTTTGGATGTTAATTACTAATCGCGACTGGATCAGGACTTTCAACAATCGAATTTCCTCTCGCTAGCCTTTTTTCCTATAGTGAGCAAGGTCAGATATCGGTGACCGATTTTTAGGCGAGATTTTCTGAGTTGTCTCAGATGTACTTATGATACTCCCCATCGATGTAGAGAGAGTGCAGAGGTTTATTGCGGTCTTGTACCTATGGTATCCATGTTACTATGGCCCGAGAGATTGAGATGAGGACTCCTTATTGTGTCATGACCCCGATCCCGGTCGGGATGACGCCCAACACAATTGCTAGACAAGCCCGACCAATTACACTCTCAACTCGAGTATGAAGCTCAAAAGCAGTTATTTGAATATCATTAATTAACAATAACGCTAAAAGTTTTAAATGATATATATTATATATATATGTATAAACCAAACTGAATATCACTATAACACGGAATATACTCTCAAAGACTTGGGGGTCATGAGTCTAGAGCTTCTAACAATACAGTTTGATAAGACTCCAAATAATACAATGTCTCAAAACTTCGGAAAGATAATAAAAGGGATAGGGGAGGAGTCGGGCCCTGCGGGCGTCAGGCAGCTACCTTGACAACTCTGGATAAACTCTGAAATCAGCAAAAACTCAGCTAAACTCCGGAAGTACCTGGATCTGCACACATGGTGCATGGAATAAAGTGAGTAATTCCAACTTAGTGGTAATAAGTGTAAATAATAACTGAGCGGTAAGAAATCACGTAAGAACACTCCATCATGCTATACAGTACAGTACAACCTTTTTAACAAAATAGTAAAAACCGTGAAAATCCTTTAGAAACATCTAGCTCAGTTTAAAAACCTCTTTCGAAAAAATATCCTTTTTCCAACATTAAGCATATGAATGAGATATCAGGTAGTGCAAGTCCGCGCACAAGTCAGCCCCTCGGGCACAACACTCTATTTATAAATAACACCAGGGTATCTGATATACAGTACAAGAAATAGCATGGATGTCAATGATATGAGAGTGCTAAATGTCATGCCACGTAGTACAAACAGGAATCGATGCGTGAATGCAATACAATGCATATGACTGCTGCGGCGTACATCCCGATCCATTTGGGTACCCGCGCTCACTGTGGGGGTTCAGACTCCGGAGGGGCTCCTACAGCCCAAGCACAATATCAATATCACACCGCTAGGTGTGCAACCCGATCCATCATCAGTCCAGAAATATGCACGTAAGCCACATAGGCACAGTCAAGTTTATCATTTTCAGTTCCAATTATTAGGAATTATAGCTTAAGTGTTTAAGACTTTAGAAATTTACTAATCATTTCGAGACAGTGTTTAACTTGGGACTGATATCATGAAAACATGCTAAGCATCATGGAAACAGTGATAATAATCCCTAAGGGATCCAAATAATCGGCACGAAGCCCCAAACATGGAAATCAGCCCAAATCATGATAGTATCAAGTAGTTTTCAATCAATCACGCAGTAAAATCAACAATCGGGACGGACCAAGTCATAATCCCCAATGGTGCTCTACCCCACGCTCATACCTAGAGTGCAAGTCACCACAATACAACATTTTGATGTGCAAATCCGGGGTTTCAAACCCTCAAGATATCATTTACAAGTATTACTCACCTCGAACCGGTGAAATCTGTAGCTCGCGACGCCTTTGCCCCTCAATTCAGCCTCCACGCACATCAAATCTAACCAAAATCAGAGCGAATGCATTACAATATGCTAAGGGAACAATACCCAATCGAAAACAATCGAAAAATATCAAAAATCTCGAAACTAGCAAAACCCGAGCCCCGAGCCCACTTCTCAAAAAATTATGATATTCACATTACCGGACTCCTCATCTCGCCACGAGTCTATCCATATAAAATTCATCAAAATCAGAGTCCATTTGACCCCTCAAATTCCAAGTTTACACTTTCTTAGGTTTCAAGCCCTAACCACCATTTTTACCCCTTAAATCCTTGGATTTTCAGTGATTAATTCATGTTTTTACACCATAATAACATTATCCGAGTCTATAAGTTCATACCTGATAGAATCCCCTTTGAATCCTCTCCAAATCGCCCAAAATCGCCTCTTCCCGAAGTCAAAATGTTCTCCTTAACCTCTGAAATCCGCGAGCACTGTTTCATTAAAACCCTTCAGCAAATTTTCGCTTCTGCGGTCCCGTTACCGCTTATGCGGTCCCCCTACCGCTTATGTGGGACCGCTTCTGCAGCCATGTGACCGCTTATGCGTTTTTCACTTAACTCTCAGGTGCCTCTTTTGCGATTAAAAGCCCGCTTATGCGGTTTCCACTCAACCGCTTCTGCGATGAATTATCCGCTTATGCGGACCCGCTTTTGCGGAAGGACTTCCACTCCTGCGAAAATGCCAGGCCCCCTCGAGGACCGCTTCTGCAACACCATAGCCGCATCTGCGGAACCGCTTATGTGGCTCCTTTTCCGCAAATGCGGAAATACCATAAGCCAGATACACCAGACCTGCAACCAACATCCAACTTCACCGTTAAACCACCTGAAATCACACCAAGGCCTCCGGGACCTCAACCAAAAGCACACACATGATCTAATACCCTATCCAAACTTGCTCGATTCATCAAAACACTATCGTTGACATCAAAATCCTCAATTTTCATCAAATCAAAGCCTAAGTTTCTTAAAAACTTCCGAAATGCACTTTCGATCAAAAACCCGACCAAACGATGTCCGAATGACCTGGAAATTTGCAGACATATCCTAAATCACCTAACGAAGCTACTGCAACTCTCGGAATTCCATTCCGACACTCGGATCAAAATCTAACCTATCAGCCGGAATTCGCAAAATTCAAACTTCGCCAATTCAAGCCTAATTCTACACCGATCCTCTAAAATCAATTTCGATCACACTCCTAAGTCAAAAATCATCCCCTGAAGCTAACCAAACCACCGGAATTCACATCCGAGCCCTCTAACCACATAGTCAAATTTCGGTTGACTTTTCTAAAACAAGGTTTCTTCTAAGAGGCTAAGTGCCTCATTTCCAACTAAAATCAATTCAATTCTATCCGATTCATTCAAATACTGATATTGAACATAGAACAACATAATATGAGGGAAAACGAGGTGGGTCGTCACATCCTCCCCAACTTAAACAAACGCTCGTCCTCGAGCGTGCCCAGAGTTGTCCTAGAAGTCCACCAATAACTAAATGACCTTACCAAGCATATACCCGGGGTGATCCCTCGTCACCTTATCTTACATAGGTTAGATAATACAACTCCGCTGAAATTTCATAGTCCATCTAGGCCATAAACCGTAGAACCACATTGCACTTTCCGAATTCATACTCAAAATCAAAACCTTTTATTAGCTAAAGTCTTATTCCATCACTTTCATATACTGCCAACGATAATTAAAACACGTGATAAATAGTAACCATTCCTCAGGTCACCCACACATGAAGCCACTTCCTTGTTGACTAATACCACAAATGATTTCCTGGCCAAACCTTGATATGGACCCTCTAATCAGCTGAAATCACATCTGTTTGCATTTATTAATTACTCCAACGATCACCTCGAATTCAACGTACCACTCTGGTGATATGACACCTCATCTCAGGCCTAAGCCACAACTTGCATAATCCGCACACCAATGATGGGCGGTCTGAACATACTCAAATCATGACAAATGACTCAAACAAAAGAGCTGTAACTCAAATTCCTCAGTACCATCACAACACAAGGCTGGGACCCCGTCCCACATCATAGAAATAGAATACCTTTACCTACCCAGAAGGGTCTAATCTCCACGTAGCCTCGCTATAATGCGCAATCTTATCCAAACACTGTTACACATGAAGTACCTCAAGTCGCTATGCTCAAAATAGACAGCCACGCACAGATTGGTGTCTGAAACCAAGCAATCCATCACACCCACGGTGAAGTAAGTAATATACACCCTTCAATCCTAAAAGGACACAAACGATGCGCCATTCGCCGAGCAATACCCAATACGGACTTTCTTTAGAAATCAGGAAGCAAGGCATACAAAATAACATATGGAAAACTATTCTCGACATCACACTGTTGCGGGGTGCAACCTGATCTAGATAACATACCCATCCATACATATATCTCACATAGGGAGATGCACATCGAGCCAAATTTGCTCATTACAACAAAATACTGAGTGCCTAACAATATCTACATTTAGCGTCGTAAGCTACAAAACTCAAACACAAATGAGGTCCTCCCCCCTCAACTTCCACTATGAATCTCGATAGCACCGCACTATATGTGCCCACAGTCCGAAAATCATAACGCCTCACAGCACCGAAAAAGCAACTCATAGATCTCCCCAGATCACTAACAAGCTCAATAACGGTAGATTCAACCTACCCCTCAACAATACATATCGGGGCCAACCAAACCATCTCAATCTGAATACGTAGCCACATCGCCCTGCCAACGAACTCAATATAAAGAAGCCTGAAGCTACTCCTTCCCCTTTTTATAACTCCTGCCAGAGCCGTACAATATGGTGCCCGACACCAAATAAATACCAAAATCCATAATCTCGCCCGGCGACATGCCCGGCCACAAGAAACACATTTGAAAAAGAGTCCCTTAATACCGGAACTGAATCAATGGTAGAAACCTCTATACTGACATCCATCACAAAGGCCCAATTAAGGAAAGCAATCTTTCCCAGCCATCCGCTGATCTTTGGAATACCAACCACTCTGCTATATCATAATCCGATGCAACTCGCCATACAACCGATGGAATTCCCGACATAGCCCATAGCATAATAGTCTAGAACAACCCACATTGTAACAACCACTCTACAACTCAGCATCATATACAAAATCTAACATACCAACAACGAAGGACCCACTCGGGCCTCCAATCCTAATAGCCGCTAATGGTACCAATACACACTATCCACAACCACTACATAGCCTGAACATGAGAACTCACAGTCATTCCTCGAAGATATTCTAAAATTCTCCTGTGCCATCAAACACACTCAGATATCAACAATCGACCTATCAAGAAAAAATGCTGCAACACTACCGAAGTGCCATCAACTTAATCACATTGCCCTTGTCAAATCACTATGATTAGCAACACCGTTTCCTTATCATACGAGGATCATTCACCTAAATCCTCTGAAGATCAATTCTTAAATCACTTGCAGCTGCCCATGCCGCTTAAGAATTTAATGACTTTCCATTCCGAACTGAATCGAGCCTTACACACACAAATCCTAATCCTCTACAACATATCGCACATACCATGCCACACTAGGATAACATGAGGACTTTAATCTCCCTTCCGCGCCAAAGACATCGACGCACTCAACTAGTCAAGAACTTTCATTGATCCCATTTAGAAGAAAAATCATTACACACTCCATGCTTCGCATACCCATAGGAAATATACTCTTCTTCAAACCACGATAAAACCTAACAAGAACATCTCTGCCAACTCTATTTGTTCGAGGTAAACTGCCAAGACTGAATCCTTTTATCTAAACCAAGCTGAGCAAGCCGTCAAAACCCAAGAGCATTGCTACAAATTGCCTGTAAAAGCCCATTACTTCGAACACATACAAGGAATTAATCATATCTTTACCATACCGATTTGGTCTATTATCAAGCTATTCCTTCTATCAAATTTCTCTTTTTATTCATCATCCACTTGATATGTCTCCCTTGTCGTAGCATCACAATGCCTCAATCGAGGCCTACCACACGAGACTCGAACATAAGACCATACTGTCTAAAACCTATAGGCCACCGAATACTCTCTCAATTCTTTCCAAAAATACCACGTTCCAGAATACTTTACTTGAAGGACTTCCTGCGAATCGGAATTCGTTACCATCACTTCCCAGATACTGATACATGGAATCCCATAATTAGCATAAAATACCACAAGTCTTGATCTCTTCGTAATGGAAACACAGTCTCTAGCCACATACACAACCTTAAGACACCTGATTATTACATGTAGAATCTTGAACACAATAAAACCATTCTCGAGAGTCATTCACTCCTATTACAACTATTAATTACCTGACTTAACGAAAAGAACCACTCGTGCCTTATTAGCACTCTGACACCGAAGGATATGACCTCATTCCAATACAAACGAACATCTTCCTTTTCTATACACTGAGCATTCTTTATCAACAACAACTCAAGACATCCTAGTATTTCCTCACATCAGCTGAGTCTACCCTCTGAAGCGACCCAAATTTTCAAATTACAACACGTACCTTTCAATTACACCTGAGATCTTCTAATAATATACATAAAAAAATCATACTCCTTAAGAACACTCCGTAGGAGATGTCCCACCTACTTTGCCTCAATTTAGTATTTCAGCACACCTTCCACCATCATACACATAACACAGCCATTTTAGTCTTTCTGAGTCTGAACTCATTCCACCATAAGTATTGCACTTAACTTCCAACTAGGAGATACGAAAATATTCATCACGCACCCATAACTCGGACTACACATAAAGCCACAATAGGAACCGAATCACTTAACAATCCATCTACTATCCTGCAGACTTCTTCGTCACTACCAAGTCACATAGATACATCTTGCAGTACTAACATACTCATCACATGAATACCAATCCACCATTCCGACTAATAGCGACAATACCGAACATATAAGTTCAAAACACTTGCTCACACGATCAGCACCTCAGTGCTCCAGCCATAGGCAAGATCCGGCCCCAAGTCCTCCAGACTGGCCCAACATCGAACTCATGGGATCACATCTCGCCCCTCGATCGGGGAATCACAAGCCATCAGGGCACCTATAATACCGAGCGCTCATGTACGCATACAAACGTGTGGAAGAAATTTCAAGAGTTATATCTCAAGCTGAATCAAGTACGCACGATAAGAATTCCAAGAAAGTGAAGTTTTTCTAAAGGTTCTGTAGCTTCTCCAGGATAAATACAGACATCTTCGTACCGATCCGCGAGACTCTACTAACCGGCTCATGACTCATGAGGCCTAGTAACCTAGGCTCTGATACCAACTTGTCACGACCCCGATCCCGGTCGTGATGGCGCCCAACACAATTACTAGGAAAGCCCGACCAATTACACTCTCAACCCGAGTATGAAGCTCAAAACCAGTTCTTTGAATATCATTAATTAACAATTACGCTAAATTTTTTAAATGATATATATATAGAAACCAAACTAAATATCACTATAACACGGAATATACTCCCAAAGACCTGGGGGACACGAGTCCAGAGCCTCTAACAATACAGTGTGACAAGACTCCAAATAATATAATGTTGCAAAATTGCGGCAAGATAATAAAAGGGATAGGGGAGGACTCGGGTCCTGCGGACGTCAGGCAGCTACCTCGACAACTCTGGATAAACTCTGAAATCAGCAAAAACTCAGCTAAACTCCCGAGGTACCTGGATCTGCATACATGGTACAGGGAGTAAAGTTAATACTTCCAACTCAGTGGTAAAAAGTGTAAATAATAACTGAGCGGTAAGAAATCACGTAAGAACACTCCGTCATGCTATACAGTACAGTACAACCTTTTTAAAAAAATAGTAAAAACCGTGAAAATCCTTTAGAAACATCTAGCTCAGTTTAAAAACCTCTTTTAAAAATATGTCCCTTTTCCAACATTAAACATATGAATGCGATAACAGGTAGTGCAAGTCCGCACACAAGTCAGCCCCTCGGGCAGAGCACTCTATTTACAAAATACACCAGGGTATCTGGTACACAGTGCAAGAAATAGCATGGATGTCAATGATACGAGAGTGCTAAATGTCATGCCACGTAGTACAAACAGGAATCAATGCGTGAATGCAATGCAATGCATATGACCACTGCGGCGTACAGCCTGATCCATTTAGGTACCAACGCTCACTGTGTGGGTTCAGACTCCGGAGGGGCTCCTACAGCCCAAGCACAACATCAATATCACACCGCTACAGTGTGCAACCCGATCCATCATCAGTCCAAAAATATGCACGCAAGCCACATAGGCACAGTCAAGTTTATCATTTTCAGTTCCAATTATTAGGAATTATAGCTTAAGAGTTTAAGACTTTAGAAATTTACTAATCATTTCGAGACAGTGTGTAACTCAGGACTGATATCATGAAAACATGCTAAGCATCATGGAAACAGTGATAATAATCCCTAAGGGATCCAAATAATCGGCACGAAGCCCCGAACATGGAAATCAGCCCAAATCATGATAGTATCAAGTAGTTTTCAATCAATCACGCAGTAAAATCAACAATCGGGGCGGACCAAGTTATAATCCCCAACGGTGCTCTACCCCACGCTCATACCTGGAGTGCAAGTCACCACAATACAACATTCTGATGTGCAAATCCGGGGTTTCAAACCCTCAGGATATCATTTACAAGTATTACTCACCTCGAACCGGTAAAATCTCTAGCTCGCGACGCCTTTGCCCCTAAATTCAGCCTCCACGCACATCGAATCTAACCAAAATCAGAGCGAATGCATTACAATATGCTAAGGGAACAATACCCAATCGAAAACAATCGAAAAATATCTAAAATCTCGAAACTAGCAAAACTCGAGCCCCGAGCCCACTTCTCAAAAAATTATGATATTCACATTACCGGACTCCTCATCTCACCACGAGTCTATCCATATAAAATTCATCAAAATCGGAGTCCATTTGACCCCTCAAATTCCAAGTTTACACTTTCTTAGGTTTCAAGCCCTAACCTCCATTTTTACCCCTTAAATCCTTGGATTTTCAGTGATTAATTCATGTTTTTACACCATAATAACATTATCCGAGTCTATAAGTTCATACCTGATGGAATCCACTTCGAATCGCCCAAAATCGCCTCTTCCCGAAGTCAAAATGTTCTCCTTTACCTCTGAAATTTGCGAGCACTGTTTCATTAAAACCCTTCAGCAAATTTTCGCTTCTGCGGTCCCGCTACCACTTACGCGGCCATGTGACCACTTATGCGGTTTTCACTTAACTCCCCCAGGTGCCGCTTTTGCGATTAAAAGCCCGCTTATGCGATTTCCACTCAACCGCTTCTGCGATGAATTGTCCGCTTTTGCGGACCCGCTTTTGCGGAAGGACAACCACATCTGCGACACCATAGCCACATCTGTTGAACCACTTATGCGGCTCCTTTTCTGCAGATGCGGAAATACCAAAAGCCAGATGCACCAGACCTGTAACAAACATCCAACTTCACCATTTAACAAACCAAAATCACACCGAGGTCCCCGGGACCTCAACCAAAAGCACAGACATGATCTAATACCCTATCCAAACTTGCTCGATTCATCAAAACACTATTGTTAACATCAAAATCCTCAATTTTTATCAAATCAAAGCCTAAGTTTCTTAAAAACTTCCAAAATACACTTTCGATCAAAAATCCAACCAAACGATGTCCGAATGACCTGAAAATTTGCAGACATATCCAAAATTACCTAACTAAGCTACCGCAATTCTCAGAACTCCATTCCGACCCTCAGATCAGAATCTCACCTATCAATCGGAATTTGCCAAAATTCAAACTTCGCCAATTCAAGCCTAATTCTACACCGAGCCTCCAAAATCAATTCTGATCACACTCCTAAGTCACAAATCATCCCCTGAAGCTAACCAAACAACCATAATTCACATCCGAGCCCTCTAACCACATAGTCAACTTCTGGTTGACTTTTCTAAAATAAGCTTTCTTCTAAGAGGCTAAGTGCCTCATTTCCAACTAAAATCAATTCAATTCTATCCGATTTATTCAAATACTGATATTGAAGCATAGAACAACATAATATAAGGGAAAACGGGGCGGGTCGTCACATATTATCACACCTCCTTTTTTACACACCCGAAGTTATATATGGGGAGTTTTTTAATTTAAATGATAATTTTCAAAATTAAATTATTTATTTGATTTCTTAAGAGTCGCCACTTTGAATATTTTATTGGTGTCCCAAGTCACCGGTTTAATTTAAAATTCCAAATCGAGGAAATTCAACTTTCCTTTTGAAGTCTGAGAACCAAAAATTCTAAGTAAGGAGTTCTATTAACCCGGGAGAAGGTGTTAGGCATTCCCGAGTTTCGTGGTTGTAGCACGATCGCTTAAACTATTATAATTGGCCTATTATATGAGTTTAATATATGTTTTAATCTATTGTATAATTTTAAATTAATAACTGCTTTTAATTAATTTTAAGAAAAATTCAACGTCATCTATAACACGTCTTGAACCACGTCACATAAATGCACCCGCGGTCCACGAAATATTTTATCTAACGTTGTTGAGATTTGGATTTGAGTCACATAAAATGCACACACGAGTTTAAGAAAGTAATTTTCAAATAGCACGCCTAAAGCAACTACGCTCTTTCATATTAGCGAGGGCCATGGAAAATTAAACTAAATGGCACACCTCGATTTATAAGGATTCAAATTATTAATTAAATGAGGGCCATGTATTTTGAGATTTTATTTGATACGGCGCACCTCAAATTCATTTTAAGAGTCTAATTAATTAATTAAGGAGGCTTGAAATATTCTAATTATTTTAACTAAAGGTTTGACCTTATTTGTCAACTAATAGGCATCTCACTACGGGACCAATTATCTAAAGGAAATTGCAAAAAGCTGCATCTGGTGAAACAAAAGAAAAAGGCCCGAGTAGCAAAAAGGGTAATCAATCCATTAACAAATGTCCTCAGGCTTGGACCCAAATGAACCCAAATTGGTGAAATAATGAGCACCTCACGGGGGTGTGTAATTGAATTTTAGTTCGACTGTTCTTCAGTTGGGCCAGCATTAGGCCCAGTTCTTATGATCCAAATGATTCATACCCTAATCAAATAATACAAATCAACTGATGCTAACATGGAACATGAAATCAAATTAAAAAACATATAATTTTAAACATTTATCACAAATTAACTAAGCTAAATTTCTAACTTTTCGTTCATGCATTCTTGAGTTAAATCTACTACCAGACAATCCGGTAGCCAAACGAATGAGCTACCGGGCTCACGAAACAAGCCCAAATAGCAATAGCAGGCCATCTTCCCTTGAAAATGACTTTAGAATCCAAGGCTCAATGAGCCCAAACCCTGTAACGAACAAGATTGAGGGTCCTCGTCTCAACATCTAGTCTATACTAAAGAAAACGACCCTTTACACTCAAACACAAACTGATAAAGCTCATCACTACCCAATAACTAGTACACCTAGAAAACTTTGAATATTATTTAGAACACATGCTTGATTTCAAACTGACAAATATTCATGCTTGGATTCAAACTTAAGCTAAACTTACAAACACATCATGAAACTTCAAACCAACTAACTCTTTTCAATACCAAAAAGTAACAAATCTAGAAATTAATTAGCACCCAAACTCTTAAAGAGCACACATTCATTTGTATAGCATACAAAAATATGAGACAACTAAGGTAACAAGTATTATTCAGGACTTATTACAGAAATGCTATAGGAATAGAAGAAAACAAAGAAGCAAAGCTCAAAATAGTTCTATATTCAGTCAAGTTTCTATTAAAAAATGCATGTTTGCAATCACTTGCCCTCCATAGTTTACAGAAATACTTGGAAATTGAAAGGAAAAAAGAGAAGTGAGAAAACAGTAGTCAATAACAGTAGAACACATCAATGCAACAGTGTACAAAATTAACAACTCAAAACAGACTTTAAAACCCAATTCAAACCATTTTCCCAATCAGCAATATCAAACAAAACCCAACTGACTTGATTTGGAGACTCTTAGAAATTCCAAAGAACCAAAGGAAGCAAAATCTAAAACCAGGAATCCAGTTTTTAGCAAGATTTCAGTGTTTTAAAGCTTGAAGGAAACCCCGGTCGTGTTCAACTTTTTTAGAATTTTGATCTCTAAAGTCTGCCTTGTTAATGAAGTAAGAATGCTTTTATAGGAAAGCTTTTAGGGCAGCCTAAAAGAATTCAGTTTTGCACTTGAAACCTTTTTGAATTTTTATTTTTGCTCTATTACACTTAAGTTAAAAAATAGTATTTCACTTTGGTCCCAGATGCACCTTTCCAGAAACTTCCTCAATCAGTTACACAAAGATTCCCATAACCTAAATTCCTAAATTACCCCCTTAAGCCCTGCTATTTACTTCTAAAACCAGACCAAAATGGGTCATATTGACCCAATAACATAAACCCAATTTGGACAGGCTGCTCTTTAGAAATGGATCAGAGACAACCCAAAGCCCAAACGACACACTTATCTAATTAAAAAAAAAATTGTAAGCATAGGATAACATGAATACTGAAATGGCTTCAACAATAAGAAAATCTATATTAAATAACGTATTAACAAATTAACTAAATTAACAAATCTAAACTAAACTAATTAACAAAGTAAATGCATTAATTAAAGAAAAATGATTTAAAACTAACATGCATAGAAAAACGACCCTGGAGAAACTAAAAAAAATAAAGAGGAATCAAGAAGAAGAGAAGAAGCAAAAAAATAGAAAAAACAAAAATGAAGAAAAGATTAAACCAAGGAAAAAAGGAAAATACCTAACACAGTTCGGACAATAAAGAATGGAGCCCGAGTCTTCAAATCCTTCGATTTTCGGCCAAATCAGATTTGGAATTTTAGGGTTCGAACCAAGATTCAAAATTCGAGAAGTTTGGGATAGATTCGAGGGACAAAAGTTTGAGATTGGGGAAAAAGGAACCATGATGATTCTGGGGTGTTAGTTTAGGGTGATTTGGGGGTGGCGCCGCAGGGCGGGTACGGTGGGAAGATGAGGCGACACTTTAGAGTTTCGTTTTTGGTCTATGAGGAAAGGTGAGGTGAGAGAGATGTTTAGAGGGGGGGCATATTTAGACACTTTTATAGTAAATGGACCCCATTTCCGGACCGTCTGATCAAATAAGATCGACAATATTGATCACAAATAATTGAAATGGCATCGTTTGGGGTTGCAACGGGACTGGACCGAGTTGGGGCGGATCTGGGCCTGGTTTGGTCGGGTATCAGGGTGCAATTATTTGGGCTTGAGAAAAAATTAAACCAATGGCCCTAAAAATCTGATCTTCTATTCTTTTCCTTTTCATTTACAATTTCGAAATTCTTTTATTTTTTAAATTAAAACAAAACTGTCACGACCCAAAATCCACTAAGGGTTGTGGTGGCGCCGGACACCGCTGTTAGGCGAGCCATTAGATTACCGATTTAAAAATCCTTTTTAAATACATCAAATTCCAAAAATTTTCTTCCATTTTCACAAATAAAAGGGTTTTGCTTCAATTCAATTAACAATAACAATTAAATCAAACCTTTCGAAAACTATTCCAGAACGCAGTGTCACGTGTGCATGAGCGACTACTGATAATGAAATAAAATAAAACCTCTGTCCGGAATACAGTGGATAAGAAATAAATAATCAAAGTACATAAAGGAACTACACTAGCTGCAGGTCGCCTCGCAAATTTGCAGCTCACCTAGTCTCAGAGTTATCCATGCCGCAACATCAATAGGCTGCTAGAAGTGTACGTGTACCTGTGCAACAAAAATACACAAAAATGTAGTATAAGTACGTAATCAACGTGTACTCAGTGAGTGTCCCGTCTAATCCCGAAGGGGTAGAGACGAGATGGTCAACTTTGACACACTCTAATGGTCCAATGATCATTTATTCTCATTTCACATATTAATCCGTGGATTTATTCTTTACGGACATGGTTCTAATCAAATAGAGGAAACAAATAAACACGTAGTTCTTTCATAGGAAAATTTCCCAAATTTCTCTTTAAAACATAATCCAAATAGGTTTAAGCCACAAAAGGGCAATAATAACTTAATCAAGTTCAGGCAACGACACAGGCATGCGCAAATCATACCGAGGCGATGGCCCGATCCAACAGAAATAAATGTGCACTTGCCGAGGGTCGACGACGCGCCTATAGATGCATCTATTAATCTGCCGAGGCGTTCGGCCCATTCCAAAATAAACACACACAGACAGATAAACAGTCTGAAAATCAACAGGGAGCAAATATCAAAGAATGGTATCCAAGAATGGTCAATTCTCTTTTATTAATTTTGAGAAAAACGAATCTTAAGTATTTAGAAAATACAATTATTAATTTAATATGATTTAAGCAATTCAAGCCATCAATGATTTCACAATTTAATCCACATATAACATGCTTTTGGGTCCTAGACTACCCGGACAATAGCATAATAGTAGCTACACACGGACTCTCGTCACCTCGTGCGTACGTAGCCCCCACAACTAGGAGCACATAATCAATTTAACTTACCTATGGGGTAATTTCCCCCTCACAGAATTAGGAAGGAGACTCACCTTGCTCCGAAGACTCGCAACCGAGATTCCACATCCTTCCGAAGGCTTGAACCAACGCACAACGCACCAAAACTAGCCAATGATCACACAAATCCATCAATATATGCTCAAGTATACTTTACAACTAAATTTATAACAAATCCTAACCCTGAACGAAAAGTTAACCAAAATGCCCTCGGGCCCACGTGCCCGGAATTCAAAATTTCTCGAAGACAAAGGTTACCCATGACCTTAGGAACTCAAATATATGATTTTCACCTAATTCCATACTCAAAATCGTGGCTAAAATCCAAGGTTATAATTTTTTAGGTTTTCAACCAAAACCTCAATATTTACTCTAATTTCCATGATTAATTCCATGTATAAACTTGTATTTAACACAAAACCAGTAGGAATCACTTACCCCATGCTTGATGATGAAAATGACGCTCAAATGTTGCTCCAAAAATCGCTCCGATGGAAGAAAAATGAAATGAAAAGAGCCAAAATCGGATTTTAAAACAACACTGTCCAGAAAACCTTCTATGCGATCGCATACAAAGCCTTGCGATTGCATAAAGCAACTTGGCTGCCTCCCAAAATTCTTCAATGCGTTCGCATACCAATACCATGCGATCGCATAGGCCACAAAACTCCTCTTCTGCGATCGCATCATGCCTATTGCAATCGCATAGGCCAAATTCCAGCCCCTCAACATTTGCTCTATGCAATCGCATCCCCTCTATTGCGATCGCAGTAAATCCCTACTGCACTAATACCAACAACCAGCCACCCTCTCAAGGCAAAAATTGATCTGTTAACCATCTGAAATCCACCCGAGGCCCCAGTGACCTCAACCAAACCTACCAACCAATCCCAAAACACATTACGGACTTGCTCAAGGCCTCAAATCACATAAAATAACACCGAAATCATGAATTACACCTTAATTCAAGCTTTATGAACTTTGAAATTTCCAACTTCTATTTCCGATGTTTAGACCTATCAAATCACGCCCGATTGACCTCAAATTTTGCGCACAAGTCATATTTGACATTAGGGACCTACTCCTACTTCCGGAATTTGATTCCGACCCCAATATCAAAAAGTCAACCCCCCGGTCAAACTTTCCAAAAACCTTCAACTTTCTATCTTTAGCCAAATGGCTTCAAAATGGTCTACGGACCTCCGAATTCACTTCCAATCGTGCCCCCAACTCCAGAATCACTATACGGAGCTATTCACAGTCTCGGAATCCCAAACGGACTTTGATAACACTGAAATGCTCTTCAAGCCAAACTTATGAAATTTCTTCTAAAATGCCAACTTCCACAATAGG
>MU673138.1:38677-66827 GCA_026770625.1 Nicotiana glauca
TTGAAATTCAAATAAGAAAATTCATATCTCAAACTTTCTTTGTCATCATAGAAAAACCAAAAAATATATAAATAGAAAGTCACAAAAAATACAAAACCATTGTTCTATTGCAGTTCTGTGGATCACTGAATAGTTCTGCCTGAAAATCACTGTTGTTTGACTGCTGTAATCCGGAGTCTGTTTTGGTTTGTGATTTCGAGTCAATTTGGAGTGATATTAAGGCTGTTTGGCTTGATTTTGAATACTGGAGTTCATCTACTCTTAAATCTGGCTGTGTTGTTGCTGGTTGATGGTTTAGTGATCTGCTGTGGTTGTTGTTTGCTACTGCTAATCTGTTGTTACACTGGTTGCCGCTGATCCTCCCTTTCTCTCCTATTTCATTGCACTTTCAGGTACATGTTCTCAATTCTGACTTGATGTAATCGAAGGGGAAATGTTATAAAGTGTTCACTCTTTTGCTCCTGGAAAGCACGCCTGTTTGGGATATAACATGTTGACAGTTAATTAGATACTAGACATGATTGTTTGATTCAACTCTGACTCGTATTCACTTAAGTGAATTGTTGTGGACTGTTAAATCTAAAATTATGTAGTTGTAATCTAGCATAGCTATGTATGTGCTTTAGTTTAGTATTGTGTTAGCAACAAAAACATAAATCTGAAATGATTTAGATTTATAGTTGATTCTGAAATTAGCATGTGATGTCCATGATCATTGTGACTCCAAGTTGAATATACATTTCTAACTATTGCAATAGCTAGTATATGGAACTAGTTAGTAATGTTAATAATACTGATAGCCTGCTGTAATTGTTCTGTGATCAGACATGAGTGAAACACGCATTAAGTCCACAAAATTGTTCACGCTAATAATTAGGTAACTTAGTAATTTGCCTCTCATATTTAGTATTGTTTAAAATAACGTGGTCTAATCCTCCATTAGAAATCAAACAATTGCTATCTTGTTCATTTGAATAAAATAATTTGGGATAACTTAGGGAGCAAAAAATTAAACAAATCTTTGGTATGCCAGACTTGGGGTCCGATCATCCATTTTTCCCTATGTTGCAAGATTTAATTCGTCTGCTTTAGGCCACCCTCAGGCCCAATTCGTAGCTATTGGAAATATTGTCTAGTGTGCCCGTACAATGTGGCTTGGCCTCTTTGGACCCAAATCACTTTAAGTTTTCCCTTTTGAAAGTAAAATGAGACGAGCCTCGCCGGACAAAATAAATAAATTGCGGGCCCTCTATAATTATTTAAAGTTAAAATACTTAGTTTTCGGGACGGGCCGTTTAGCGAATCTCACGGCTTTCCCCAAAATAATAATACGTTAGTCTCTTTAGGCGCGTTTCTAATAAAGTTACCTACCTAAAATTTGGGTGCACATTTATTTGACCTAAATTCAAATCCCAATGGAGTCGAAATATGTCAACAACCACGGGTGTATTGATGTGACGTGGTTCGAGACGAGTTTTCACGACGTTACTATTCTCATTAAAATAATAATAAAAGCGATTTACGAATAAAAGGCACATAAGTTAGAACATGTTTTGAAATCAGATAGAATCAAATACGACAGTTGAGCGACCGTGCTAGAACCACGGAGCTCGGTAATGCCTAATACCTTCTCCCGGGTTAACAGAATTCCTCACTCAAATTTCTGGTTCGCGGACTGTTAACAGAGTCATAATTTTACTCGGTTCAGGATTCAACCAGTGACTTAGGATACCATAAATCTCTCATGTGGTGACTCTGAATCTTTTAAATAAATCCCATTTCGATTGTCACTTCAAGTTAGAAATAACTCCCTTTACGCCCTTGCGGGTATAGTGAAAAAGGAGGTGTGACATTCAGTATAGGCATTTTTCTGTTATCTGATTATCTTTTCTTTTAATACATAATAATAATTAGCTTACATGTCTTCCAAGTCCTGTTTAGATTTCTTCATGTACGGTATTCTGAAATTTGCTTTCCTCATCTTGTCAATTTGATCATTAATCTTGCCTGAACATGTGTTTGGTCGATCCTTATTTTTGTTAGTATGTGATTCATTAGTTTTTGGTTAGGTTAATTCAGTCCGCTGTGGGTTTAATCAGTAAGTGTCATGGGTTAATTCATTAAGTTCATTTAGTCATTAGGCTTAGATTAGTTGTTTGGTTATAACTGATAGATTTTATTAAATGTTAGTAATTTCAGGGGGTCTCCAGGGGTATTTTGGGCACCCAAAATGGTTTATTTGTTAAAGCTTGGTAGTTCTAGAACTCAAATAAGGGTAGTATATAGGTAATGTATAAGTAGAAGAACACCCTAGGGCCTTCTAGAATAGGACTTAAATATAGATTTCAGCAAACTTAGGGCAGTAACTTGAGAGACAAGCTAAAAATTGAAGGTCTAATGGATGAAATCTGAAACTAAAAAAGGGAAAAAATGTGAGTTCCATCTAGAACATTCTACCCCATTTTTTGCCTATAAAAGGCAACCCCAATGCCTTCATTCACGAGTTTTACACACCCCTAAAAATTCAAAGGTTTGAGATCCTAAAAGTTCCCCCCAAAAGCATTCTCTCAACTCTTTAGATATGAAATAGACATTCAAAATTTAAAAAGCCAAAAACAATAGAAAATTACAAAAATAAAAAAAATACTGTATTGTTCAGGTCCTCGTAGTTTAATTTCGAGCCCTGGAGGTTAATTCGCATTTCTTAGTTTAGTTGCTAGCCATTGGAAATTTCAGAAAGTGTGCCTGTTCGATTTCGGATAGTTTTTTTTGGGTTCAATCAGTTTATTTTGGTCACTACTGGATGCTGAATTGCTGAGATGCTTTCTTGGTTTTTTGTGAAACTATTTTGGTTCAAATCACTCAATTGTTGTTGTGTTTGACTGGTTGAATTCCAGTAATTGTTGGTTGCTACTGACTCCTCCTTGTTTCTGTTTGATTCACACTCCAGGTACACTTCCCTAGCATCTAATGATTTGGAAGTTGATTGTATGAACAATTTGGGAATCAATGAAGAAGAGTTGTCAAGTGTTCACTTGAGTTTATCATTGTTAGCTTTTATTTTCCAGCTTAAGCTATTCATGCCTTATTGTAATTGGAACAACTATTTGGACTGTCTGATTTATACTGGACTGTAATTAGGACTTTAAAGTGATTTGGATTGTCATTTTGGGATTTCCACTTTGTAGTAGTCATTGAGCTCTACAATCGTATATAACTTGCATCACTGGAATTAGTAGGTTGTAGTATTATAACAGAGCAAGTATATAAAATTTGGGATTGTTTTAGATTGTGTACTATTGAGCTAATTAGATATCTTCCAAGGAGTTTGTGAATTTTATATTTAACAATGGCAATTTTAGTTAAGATGCATAGGTATGCTGTTAAGCATTGATTCAAAATTCAGTGCCAATTTAAATAATCACTACTCCACTGTGCACGATCATGTGCGTTTGAAAGTTTAGAATAAGGGTGCAAAACTGTTAAGTCGATTAACTAGTTTATTATCCAGTTCAATTGTTACTTTATTAATATTTAGGGGCTCACTAGTATACAGATAAATAGGATAATTGGCTGCCTATACTTGTGAATTGCTGAAACAAGGATCTAAGGAGAAATCAGTGTTAAGCATATATGTTTGTTATTGCTTGAGGTAATGTAAAATCGCTGTGGTGCTCATATTCGTATGAATATTGTTGCTTCTGTCTGGACTCGAACACAAGTTCTTGATCTGTGGTTACAGGAGTTAATGTTGGGCCTTCTTTTAAGGGTCCAGCAATTTTTTGCATTGGGCCTGCTGAGTGTCCCGTAGGCCTACATTTTTAAGGCAGCCTTTCTCATAAGCATAGTTAGGGCCCTTTTCTTTATTTCTTTAGAGACAAATAAATGGACGAATCATAGTCAATTTAGGATTGACCTTTAAATAAAAATGACGAGATGAGCCTCGCTAAGCCAAATAAATAAATTGCGGGGCCCTCGATAAATGTTTATACGAAATCACTTAGAGCTCGGGACGTGCCATTAAGCAAATTTTCATGGCCTCCCGCAAAGCTAACAATACGCTAGTTGCTTTAGGCCCGACATTTAATAATATTACTTTCTTAAACTCAGGTGCACATTCATGTGACCCAAATCCAAATCTCAACGAAGTCGAAATGTGTCAAAAATTGCGGGTGAATTTATGTGACGCGATTCGAGACATATTTTCACGACGTTGCAATTCTCCTAAAAACTAATAATAAAAGCGGTTTAAGGTTAAAAAACATAAGCTATAGCATGTTTTGAAATCAGATAAATCCAAATTTAACAATTGAGCGACCGTGCTAGAACCACGAAATCCGGGAATGCCTAACACCGTCTCCCGGGTTAACAGAATTCCTTACTCGGATTTCTGGTTTGCGGACTGTTAAATAGAGTCATTCTTTTCCTCAATTCAGGATTCAACCGGTAACTTGGGAAAACATAAGTCTCCTAAGTGGCAGCATGAATATTAATAAACAAATCCCGTTTCGATTGTCCTTTAATTGGAAAACTCCTTTACACTCTTATGGTTGTAGGCGAAAAAGGAGGTGTGATAGCTCTGGTGACTCTGCTGGGGACGTAAACCCTGAAATTCGGTTCAGGGTTTAAGAATTCAAGCTTAGAATAATTTTTATGTTTGGCTTTATCTGATTTCCCTACATGTTTCGTGCTAAATGTGTTAAATGCTTTACCGCTTTGATATTATTTGAATTGTATATATAAACTGTGCCGAAACCCTTCTTTTCTCATCTCCGGGGATGTGCTTACTGGTTGACACTCCCTATTTTGTTAATGTCATACCTTGAAATAAGAAAGATGCCGGAGAATTTACTAAGCCGGACGATCCCAGGGGTCCCCGGTACGTAGCCCCCTCCTCGACTCGAGTTGTCCGCTCGTGTACACAGTCTAGAACACATACCCAGGTTTTGAACCTAGTATAACTTGACTTCATGCCGGATCCCTAATCGGAGCGCTTATCTGCATCTCGTGCATATGACTTAGGGGACTCAACACAGGGATTGGGTTCGTCTAGGACAGGTAACCTGAAAGGAAAAGACCATCCTAATGCATCTTACATGTTGCATGTGCATTTATTTGTCTCAGACACATATGCTAACCAACTTGAATATTTGGAGAAATTGAAAAGGAAAAAAAATAAAGAAAGAGAGAAATAGCATAGTAGAGAGTTAATTTAAAATGACCAATGTCAAAATAGAGTCGAAACTCTGCCGAATTTTTGAAAAAAAAAGAAGAAAAGGAAAAAGGGAAATTCATTCTTAAAAAATGGTTTGTTTTAGCTGTAAATAACAAAAGAAAAAGAAAAAAAAAGAGTTTATTTTCAAATAGCTTGTTGGAAAGAAAATATAAAAAAGAGTCCTGCTTTTCAAAATAGTTTATTGGTCAAAAAGGGTTTTGTTTTAAAAAATAGTTAGTTTATTTGCCCGAGCTACGCTGGTTTGATTCTCACCGGATGTGAGATACGTAGGCAACCCTCATAAGGTCCAACCTCCCCTTTTTAAAAAATAGCCAAAAAATGTCGAAATTTTTATTTTTGTCATAAATAAATCGGGTGATGCCGTTTTTGTCAAGAATATGAATGTTTCCAAAGGGACGCCGGAAGGCTGCTTTTGCAAGAACAACCACCTTTAGTCATTTGTTAAAGATTTTGGCCGGTTAGCCAATGCAGCCTTAAAATCTTCACCCGAAGTGCTGAAAGGCTGTATTTGCAAAATCGGGTTTGTTTTTGAAATTAGAAATTTGAATGAAAAGAATAGTGCCATTTTTGCTTTTAGGATAAAATAAGTGATTAAATAACCTTAATAAATGTGCAGGATGAGCACGAATCAAAATGAACCTTTCTCAATCATGAATAAAATCCCTCTGGAGTTGCATCTATGGTGGAATAATTTAGGCAAAGAAGGACAATGCGAGGTCAACAAATATTTGAAAGGGCTTACGGGTTTATTGGAAATTATGCCTCGAGGAGACATCATTAGAGCTTTGGTCACATGTTGGGACCCGGCACAGAATGTGTTCCATTTCTCATACTTTGAGCTTACCCCAACACTAGAGGAAATGACTGGGTACATTGGAAAAGATGAGGTTCCTTTAAAAGACAAATACTTAGTGGCCCCGAGAACTGTAGCCGTGCACAGATTTTTAGACTCTCTGAAGATAAGTAGGACAGTTCACAACACAGATCTGGCAAATGACTTTTGCACCCCACACTTCATATACCATAGATATGGCCACATCGGGGGGTTCAAAAACCCGGAAAACAAGATATGTAGTAATGGAAATCGCCAAAAATGAGAGGACCATAGGCGTGTCGCTTTTATGGTGGTTTTTCTGGGGCTTGTGGTATTTCTAAGGAAAGATGGAAACATTGACATAAAAATAGACGGTCACTCAAGCCAAAATGACTCTTGTGCCTATGATATTGGCCGAAATCTTTCGCGCTCTTACAACCTGCAAAGCCGGGGGAAATTTCTTTGAGGGGTGCAATATACTTCTGCAAATGTGGATAACCGAGCATCTGTGCCATCGTCCTCAGTTCTTAAGCTATGGGTCTTCAGAGAAAACATGCATAGAAGAGTACGAGGATTAAAGGGGTCCATCTGCCTGAAGGATTCACGGGTTAGACGACACATTTTCGGTCCCTCACCGCTAGTCAAATAGAGTGGACGCTTGGATGGTTGCCTATTGATGAAATCATATATATGCCAGCAGTAAGGCCACACTTCCTCCTAATGGGTCTCAAGAGCATTCAGCCTCATGCCCCATATCGAGTTTTAAGGCAACTCGGAAGGTGCTAAATAGTGCCAAAAGACGGCGATCTTAGTGCTCAAGTAGTTGAGATTAGCCATGAGGGACATTTTCCTGAAGCAAGAGTCCGCCAGATTTGGAATGAATGCCAATACTTAAAAGCAGATACTTGCGTGCAGGATCGGGCCAAAGGCGAAGTGTCGCTAGGGTACCTTGCTTGGTATAGGAGAGAATATGAGCACAAGAGACCAGCTAAAAGACCTCACATCTAGGAGTTTACCGAATCATCGCAAGAACAGTGGGCCTGGTTAGCTAAAGAAAATGAGTACAGGGCAAAAATAGGCAAGCTGGAAAAGCAGGTCCAAGACCTTAGGTTTGAAAATAGTGTGCAAGTTGCAGCTGATAAGGGTGAGAAAAAGAAATTGGCTAAAGAAAATGAAGCCTTACGAGCCCAAATCCAAAAAATGAAGATAGCGGCTGAAAACCCTGTTAGGAGTGCCAAAGATGCAAAGCTTATAGGAAATTTAAGGCAAAAAGTAAATGAATACAATTTCGACCTCAACAAAGCAGAAAGGGAACTAGCCGGGGTTTGAAAACAGTTGGCTAAAAACACAGAAGAACGAGCCCGTATGATTCAGCAGTTGAGAGAAGAACATGATAATGAGGTTGCTGGATTGAGGAAAAAGGTCATTATCATAGAAAACAAAATGATCAAACAAGCGAGAGAGTTCAAGGTTGAAAGGGAGCACTACTATACAACATTAGCACATTAGCACAATTAGAAATGGACCTACAAAAACTCCAGGAGCAAAATCAGCAAACTTTGGAGGCTAGGGCCGAACAAATAGGGTGGCTGCTTCAAGAAAAAGGCGTAATCAGAGAAAAAATCCTAGCTATTGCTCATTACATCACCAGGAAATGCCAAATGTGTGAGAACATGACTCGGACTACCTTCTTTGCCTCAGTGATGATATTTGTGAAACAGATAAAAAGTGACCTGGACAAACTCCAAGGGGAATTTGCATATAGGCCCGCGGCGAGACTGAACGATGTCCCGCGGGCACCAGGAGCTTTAATGTATTCATGAGTGTCATTAGAGTCTGTATTTTCTTTCACTAGAGTTTGTCAGTTATCTGAGTCTATATTTTCTTTTCAAGTTAGGGTACACTTTTATTTTAAAGTGGAATAATTGTTGATGGAGTTTGTAGCCCGTCTTGTCATTTAGAGTCTGTTAGTTGTCTTAATGCGTCAGTCTCGAGTCCTTGTAATTGAAATGCTTGCTATTAGTAAAATCAAAAATTCCAAAAACATTCTATTTCTATTTTGCATTTATTACATTTGATCTGATTCAGGCATGGTCACGATGCATAGGTAATCTCCATAGGATCCGACCATAGCCATATGAAAAGAGAAAATACAGTGAGAATAAAAGGCCAAAAAGAATGGAAGAGCGGAGAGATAAATGAAAAAATGGGAGAGAAAAAGAGAAACAAAAGAGAAGGGAAAATCCGCAACAAAGAAACAATGGGAAGAATAAAAGAAATAAGTCACATTCGAGAATAAATAAAGCCAGGATGATGCAAGCAATCGAGCAAATGCATAATAGAAACCGTAAATTGCCTAGGTGCATTCATTCCCCATATGTGCGGTTATCTATTTGTTAATGCCCTAACCTCTAACGACTTTGTTGTTGATGATGAGTTCAGGCAAGTGGTTCAGCTGACTGGCATTTTGGCAACCCACCCATACAACACTCGTTCTAAAGATAAGTCAAAAATGGTCAACTAAGAGTTAGAAGCAAGCATCGTCGACCTGTCTAGGGAGGAAGAAGTTGTGGATGTCAACGCCCTGAAAGAGGAGATGTAAAAATTGAAGCAACAGATGGCCGAAATGTACCAGGCTTGGGCAAAGGGACACCCACTACCATCTTATCATGCTAACCCTGCCTACATCCCACCATTAGCTCAGCCACAAGATCCTCCTATAGTTAATTCCTCTCCGGCCTACCCTACTTACCAACAATACTACGCAACTACTTCCCAAACACCACCACCTCCACCACCCAAACAAATCCCATGCCCTCCACCTCCAACTACTCCCGTGTTTGTGGCTCCTCCACCCGGCACATTATAGAGATCTTCTAGTGAACCCCTGTTCCAAAACCAGGAAGCCCACTATTACCCACCTTAACCTACCTTCAAACCTCCAGAACCATATCTCTACACTCCCCATCTTGATATCTCAGCTGAAGAAGAGAAGCATCCTAAAAACCCTGAGCAGGAGGAGATGATACGAAAGGTGAAAAGTTTGGAGCAATCGTTCAGAAATATGCAAGGTCTAGGAGGACAATTCAGTGTGGCCTACAAGGACTTGTGCTTGTTTCCTGACATCCAGCTGCCCGCGGGATTCAAATTACCCAAGTTTGATCTGTATGATGGATATGGTGACCCAGTAACCCATATGCGGGGATTTTGCAGTAAGATGAGAGGCGCTGGGGGAAGGGATGAGTTATTAATGGCATACTTTAGTCAAAGTCTCAGTAATGCTGCTTTGGAATGGTACACACGACAAGATCATGCTCAATGGTACACTTGGGATGATTTGGCCCAGGCATTCGCAGACCACTTTCAATATACTCTAGAGATTGTCTCGGACCGGCTGTCATTGACCAAAACCGAGAAGAAGCTGGAGGAAAGCTTCAGAGAGTACGGTTTTCGGTGGAGAGAACAGGCCGCCAGAGTTGATCCTCCAATTAAGGAAGGCGAGATGGTCGATTATTTTCTGCAGGCTTTGGAGCGTACTTATTATGGTCATCTGGTATCGGCAGTTGGGAAAACTTTTAATGAGGTGGTGAAAATTGGAAGTGTGGTGGAAGAGGGTCTCAAGACCAACAAAATTATGAGATATTCAGTGATTAAAGCAACACCCAGGCCATCCTGAGTGGAACTGGAGGGGTATTGGGAGAGAAGAAAAAGGAAGATGTTACAGTAGTAGAATCAAGAGCTTGGTCCAGGGGTCCATCACCATATTATCACCAAACCACGCCCCCATCCCCAAACCTACCCACACAACCTATATGGCCCGCCAGAACACTACTATCCACCTCGCGCCCCCACTTCTCCGTCCACCATGCCCAAACATACCCCCAATCTAGGCACCATGGCATGCACCCATCCCACAAAATACTTACCATACTCAAAATACTTACCCACCTCCGAGAGCCTGCAAAAACCCCCACTGGACCCAGTTTTCGACCCAACCCTATTTCTAAAAATGAGAGGCTGCAGAAGAAGAAAACTTTCACTCCATTGGGAGAATCTTACACCATCTTATACCACAGATTAAGACAATTGGGCATGTTAAGTCCGATTGAACCCAAAATACCAAATCCTCCCCAAGGAACCTGGACCATTCGGTAAGTTGCAAGTATTGCTCGGGTGCCCTGGGGCATGATACAGAGAAGTGCTGGCATTTGACAACGGCCATCCAGGAGCTTATTGATACCCGCCGAATTGAGATGCAGGCTCCAGAGACGCCTAACATCACTCAGAATCCGTTGCCAACCCATTGTGAGACTCATATGATTGAGTTAGTGCAAAAAGGGGAATATAAGAAGCCGTCACAAACCGTGATGATGATCAAGGCCAGTAAAGTCAGGCCACACGAGAAACCAACCAGTGGGAGAGAATTGATCAAGGAGGTGATAAAGAAGGAGCCATTGAACAGTGATGTAGTAAAACAAGAGCCAGTCAAAATGATGGTACCATGAGTAGTTGTCAAGACCGTTGTGATCGTAAAAGGAGCTCACACGGAGCCAGTTATCATTAAGACAGTGACTTAGTTGCCAATAGTCAGTGAAAAGACCGTCCCATAGAATTACGACCGAGTGACTGTGACGTACAAAGGGAAGGAAGTTAAAGAAGAAGCTTGTGAAACCCATGGGCTGACTCGTTTAGGGAGATGCTTTGCCCCTGAAGAGCTAAGAAAGATTAAAGTAGCCAAAGACAATCCAGCACCAGTAAAAAGGGCCGTAATTGAAGAAGAGGCTGAAGAATTCTTAAAGAAGATGAAGGCGCAAGATTATTCCATTGTAGAAAAGTTGAGGAAAACCACGGCGTAGATTTCATTGATGTCTCAATTGATTCATTCGGACGAGCATCATCGGGCGTTGATGAAGATTCTGAATGAAGCCCATGTTTCGGATAAGATCTCTGTAAATTATCTGGAGAAAATAGCAAACAAAATTTTTGTGGTCAACAGGGTTAAATTTTCTGATAATGAGTTGCCTTTGGAAGGTACTGAGCATAATAGAGCACTTTACCTCACAGTGAAGTGTGAAGACTCTGTGGTCACTCGGGTGTTGATTGACAACGGGTCCAGTGCAAACATTTGTCCTCTCTCCACCCTGAAAAAAGTTAAAAGTGGACAGTGAGAGAATTCACAAGAATAGCATTTGCGTAAGAGGATTTGATGGAAGAGGAAAGGAAACGGTTGGGGATATCGTGTTGGAACTGACAATAGGACCAGTTGAATTCACTATGGAGTTCTAGGTGCTCGATGTAGCTATTTCTTACAATATTTTATTGGGTCCGCCTTGGATTCATGCCGTAAAAGCAGTACCGTCTACCTTGCATCAGATGGTCAAATTCGAATGGGACCGGCAGGAAATTGTGGTGCATGGGGAGGACAGTTCGTGTAATACCATTATACCTTTCGATGAAGCTGAGGATGACAAAGGTCCGTGGGTTTACCAAGTCTTGGACATAGTATCAGTTGCCAAAATTCCAGAAGGAGAGTGTATTCCTAGGCCCAGAGTAGCTGCAGCATCTGTCATGGTGGCTTCAAAAATGATAAAGAACAGATTCTTACCTGGAAAGGGCTTGGGTGCTTCGTTACAGGGCATCATACAGCCGATATCTCTTCCTGGAAACCTGGATACTTTCGGGTTAGGCTTCAAACCCACTGCTGCTGACATAAGGCGAGCTAAAAGGATGAAAAAGAGAACATGGACCCTTCCAAAACCCATACCCTGCCTATCCCGTTCCTTTGTCCAACCTGGTACTAAGAGGCGCCCAACAACGTTAATGCCTTATTCTGTGGTGATGGAGCCCGACAAGAAGTTGATTGAGAGGTTTGAAAAGCTGTTTGACAATGTGAATGTGGTGGAGGCAGGCGAAGGTCCGAGCAAAGCAGATGTGCAGTTCGTGAGGCCCCATGCAACGCTTAATAATTGGGAAGCTACTCCTCTTCCTATCCGGAGGGAGTCATGGTATTTAGTTTTGATTTTCCTTTCAGTTTAATCTGGATTATTTCCAATGTTGTAATTTGGATGCTGTGTTCCATCCGTTTGGATGAGTTAAACCTTGTTATCTTACAATTTTAATGAAATTCAATTTCCTTCCTTTTTCATTCCTGATCGCCTTTATTTTGTCTTTCTTTTATCTCTTGTACATTCCCTTTTTTGCTGGTTTCACTGATGTATCATGCATGAGGAGTCTTCGGCCTAGTCTTGATTATCAATGTAAAATAGTAATACAAGAAATTGAGTGTGATAACGAGGTAGATTTTGATGATGAGGAAGCCTTTGAAGAAATTAGTAAAGAATTAAGTCAATTTGAAGAAAAAACCCAAACCTAATCTGAATAAAACAGAGGCAATCAATTTAGGGGATCAGGAGAATGTTCAGGAAACAAAAATAAGTGTCCATTTGGAAGCTCCGCTCAGAGAAGAGATAATTAAAGCATTTCTTGAGTACAAACATGTTTTTGCTTGGTCATATGACGATATGCCGGGTTTGAGCACCGATTTGGTGGTCCACAAATTGCCTACCGACCCGGCATTCCCTTCTGTCAAGTAGAAGTTGAGGAAATTTAAAACAGATATCAGTGTGAAATCAAAGAAGATGTCACCAAGCAGTTTAATGCGAAGGTCATCCGGGTCACCCGATATCCCACCTGGTTAGCTAATGTTGTGCATGTACCAAAGAAGGATGGAAAGACCAGAGTGTGCGTTGATTACCGTGATCTCAATAAGGCGAGTCCAAAAGACAACTTCCCACTTCCAAACATCCATATATTGATTGACAGTTGTGCCAAACATGAGATTGGTGCCTTCGTGGATTGTTATGCGGGCTATCACCAGATTTTAATAGATGAGGAAGATGCGGAAAAGACAGCATTCATCATGCCTTGGGGGACGTATTGTTATAGGGTCATGTCATTTGGGTTGAAGAGCGCAAGGGCAATATATATGAGGGTGATGACCACAATGTTCCATGACATGATACATCGGGAAATTGAGGTCTATGTAGACGACGTGATCATAAAGTCAAGGAAGCAATGTGAACATGTTAAAGACTTGAGGAAGTTTTTCCAGAGGCTCCGCAGGTACAACCTCAAACTTAATCTATCGAAGTGTGCATTTGGTGTTTTGTCGGGGAAGTTGTTGGTGTTCGTGGTAAGTTGACGCGGTATTTAGTTAGACCCGTCCAATATCAAAGCCATTCAGGAGTTACCACCGCCAAAAAGCAAAAAAGAGGTGATGAGTTTGCTCGGCAGGTTGAATTATATCAGCAGGTTCATTGCCCAGCTTACAACAACTTGCGAGCCTATCTTTAAGATGCTAAAGAAAGATGTCGCAGTTAGATGGATGGATGAATGTCAGGCAACATTTGAAAAGATTAATAAGTATTTGACCTGTTCACCTGTGTTGGTTACGCCAGAGCCGGGAAGACCCTTGATCCTCTATATGATAGTTTTGGATAACTCTTTTGGCTGTATACTGGGGAAGCATGACGTCACAGAAAAGAAAGAGCAGGCAATTTACTACCTCAGCAAGAAGTTCACATCTTATTAGGTAAAGTACACTCAGGTTGAGAGGACGTGTTGTGCTTTAACCTGGGTAGCGCAGAAATTGAAACATTACTTGTCATCATATACCACCTATCCATCTCTCGGTTGGACCTGTTGAAGTACATTTTTCAGAAGCCCATGCCCATAGGGAGGCTCGCAAAGTGGCAAATCTTGCCCACGGAATTTGATATTGTCTACGTGACCCAGACCGCAATGAAGGCACAAGCAATGGCTGATCATCTAGCCCAGAACCCAGTTGATGATGAGTATGAACCTTTGAAGACATATTTCCCTGATGAGCAGACAATGCATGTAGAGGAATTAGAATAAGTCGAAAAGCCAGGGTGGAAGTTGTTCTTTGATGGGGTTGCCAATACCAAAGGCGTCGGGACAGGGGAGGTACTTATTTCTGAGACAGGGCAACACTACCCTGTTACAGCTCAACTTCGCTTCTACTGCACCAATAACATGGCTGAATACAAGGCATGTATCTTGGGTTTGAGGTTGGCTATAGACATGGGTGTCCAGGAGATCTTGGTCATGGGTAACTTGGATCTTCTAGTGCACCAGATTCAGGGAGAATGGGAGACACGAGACTTAAAGCTCATACCGTACCGGTAGTGTTTGCATGAACTTTTTCAATGGTTTCAGTCGATAGACTTCAGGCATATTCCAAGGATTCATTATGAAGTTGCTGACGCTTTGGCCACTTTGGCATCGATGTTGCATCATCCAGATAAGGCTTATGTACCCGTTGTAAATTTAGGTCCGAGATCAACATGCCTATTGTAACATGGTGGAAGAAGAGCTCGATGGTGAGCCGTGGTTTCATGATATCAAAGAATACCTCCGGATGGGAGTATATCCAACACATGCCACATGGAATCAAAAGAGAGCCATTAGATGCTTGGCAAGCGGATTTTTCTTCAGTAGAGGAGTGTTGTACAAAAGAAATCCAGATCTTGCCTTATTGAGGTGCATGGATGCTAAACAGGCCACCGCCATCATGACCGAGGTACATGCAGGAGTTTGTGGACCTCATATGAGTGGATATGTATTGGCAAAGAAGATTCTCCGAGTAGGTTATTATTGGCTTACTATGGAACGAGATTGTATTAGTTTCATGCGCAAGTGTCATCAATGCTAGGTACACAGAGATTTGATTCATTCTCCACTATCTGAATTGCATATAATGTCGGCACCATGGCCCTTCGTTGCTTGGGGAATGGATGTCATTGGGCCAATCGAGCCAGTGACGTCAAATGGGCACACATTTATTCTGGTAGCCATTGATTATTTCACTAAGTGGGTTGAGGCGAAAACTTTCAAATCGGTGACCAAGAAGGTAGTGGTCGATTTTGTGCATTCGAATATCATTTGTCAATTCGGAATCCCGAAGGTAATTATCACAGACAATGGTGCCAATCTCAACAACCATCTGATGGCAGAGACATGTCAGCAGTTTAAGATCACGCACCGCAATTCCATCCCATATCGTCCTAAGGAGAATGGAGCAGTCGAAGCAGCTAACAAGACCATCAAGAAGATACTTCGGAAAATGGTGGAAGGGTCAATGCAATGATATGAGAAGTTACCATTTGCCTTGTTAGGCTATCGCACTATTGTTCACACTTCAGTAGGGGCGACTCCTTATTTATTGGTATACGGTACGGAAGCAGTAATACCCGCAGAGGTTGAAATACCATCCCTTCGAATTATCGCCGAGGCGGAAATTGACGATGTTGAATGGGTCAAGGCTCGCTTGGAACAATTGAGTTTGATTGATGAAAAGAGATTGGCAGCAGTATGTCACGGACATTTGTACCAACAGAGAATGGCATGATCATATAACAAGAAAGTGCGTCCGCGGAAGTTTGAAGTAGGGCAATTGGTGTTGAGGCGTATCCTACCTCACTGGGCTGAGGTAAAAGGAAAGTTCGCCCCCAAGTGACAGGGGCCATTTGTTGTAACCCGAGTATTGTCCAATGGTGCATTATATCTGACAGATGTGGAAGGAAAATGTGTAAAAATGACTATCAACTCTGATGCAGTCAAGCGATACTATATATGATTTCTTTGTCTAATTGTACTTAATTGTATTTGGCATTTTGAGATTAAAGTGACGAAAACATTTTGTTCTACTATCCAATCACTTTATCCTTTTTTATCCCTTTGAGACTTATTCTATTTTCTTGCATATGCCTCTTTCAAAATAAATAATAAAACTCGTGAGCCCGAGCGGGAAAGTAAGTGGTGAAACAAGAGAAAAATAATGAAAAAGAAAATGAAGAAAAAAGGAAAAGAAGAAGAAAAGAAAAGAAATGAAGAGAAAAGGAAATGAAGAAGAAAAGAAAAGAAAAGAAAAGAAATGAAGAGAAAAGGAAAAGAAGAAGAAAAGAAAAGAAAAGAAAAGAAAAGAAGGAAGAGAAAAGTAAAGAAAAGAAAAAGAAGAGAAACTAAAAAGAAAAGAAAAGAAAAGAAGAGAAAAGAAAAGAAAAGAGAAAAGAAGAGAAAAGAAAAGAAAAGAAAAGAAAAAGAAAGAAAAGAAAATAAATGAAAAGAAAGGAAAGGGAAAGTGGAAAAAAGGAAAGATCGCAACAACGATATAATTTTATGACCTAAACTACATTTGACTTGATCCCGAAAGGGTACGTAGGCAGCCTCTCTCTAAGGTTCAGTCACACCAAAATAAAAGTCTGAAGATCCTCAAGAAAGAAACTGGGACAGAAGTTGTGATTATTGTAAGAAAGGCTGATTCCGAAAGTTGTAATGTTAAACCCATGATTGAATTATTTTGAGCCTCTATACCCTTCTTTTTAGACCCCATCCAACGACCGCATTACAGTTCAAAGAAAGACCTTCCGAGCAGTCTTCAAGAAGTGACAATACGAGCGAGTTAAAGGTGATTCATGTTAAAGACAACACTCCGGTACCAGAAGGAACATGATGAAAATGAGAGAGTCTTATTGGTGAAAACCCTCACAGGCACCGTAAGGCGACGCGAGCCGAGAGAAATCAAAATGAGAGAGTCTTATTGGCGAAAACCCTCATGGGCACCGTAAGGCGAAGTGAGTTTTGAGAGAAATCAAAAATGAGAGAGTCATGTTGGTGAAAACCCTCACGGGCACCGTAAGGCAAAGGTGAGTTTTAAGATGAGCAAATGAAATAATTCTGTGGTTAAGAGCTGCTCAAAACATGGCAAGACGAGCGAGGTTTGGGTTTTTGGTAAATGTTCAGGTTGTGGAAGTCCGGAACGGCAAATGTGGCAACTGAAAGTGGATTTGTTATACAGACTAGGCCAGTTAATCCAAAATGCACGGCAAAACCAGTGGCACCAGTTGTTCCACTCAGATAAGTCTTCCTCTCTTTCTTTTTCATTACAAATCATCAGTTTCAGAGTCTTTCCATCTTTAACCTTCAAGGTCATTGCATTTCACCCTCTTGGAGTCTGTCTATAGGATGTTTTAGTGTCAGTTCTGTTCAAAAACAAAAGAAGTATGTCAAGGCTAACTACCAGCTTCCCAGTTGTACGTCATAACAGGATTGGAAAATCAAAAGAAAAGTAAGACATGAAGGACCATTAGAAGTTCCATCGGTGGGTTAATCAGATAATTGTGAGGAAAAGGCAAAGTGTCAAAAAGAAGGGTGAGAAACACAAACATAGCAATACGGGATAGAACATTTGGGTCGTCAAAGTCAGGGGTTGAAAGTCAGTAAGGAAGTCGAGGCGTTTCAAGGCAAGTCCAGGGAAACAAGTTGGAGCAGAACCAGAATTAGGAACATACCCAACAAGAATGCCAGCAACTAACCACCATTTTATATTAACAAATATTTCTTTGATTGAGACAGGGGCAGAAGATTTCTCTTTGTTTTGTCTATTTTGCTACAAGCAGGCGCCCACCTGGAGAACAAGGGAATACTTTTCAAGTTTCAATAATCAGGAGCCCACCTGGAGAACAAGGGAATATATATTTCAAGTTTCCGCAATCAGGCACCCACCTGGAGAACAAGGGAGTACATTTCACGCTTCAGTAATCAGGCACCCACTTGGATAATAAGGGAAGTCCAATTCAGATTTTCGTTTTCAATAATATATGGCAACATGACGCGCCCAGTCATCAAACTGGGGCAGAAAATCTTCTTTATTTGTTATTTTGTTGAATAGGTGCCCACCTGGAGAACAAGGGAATACATTTCAAATTTTAGCAATCAGGCGCCCATCTGGATAATAAGGGAATACATTTCAAATTTTTAGCAATCAGGCATCCACCTGGAGAACACGGGAATACATTTCAAGTTCAGCAGTCAGGCGCCCACCTGGAGAACAAGGGAATACTTTTCAAGCATTGCAAGCAGGCGCCCACCTGAAGAACAAGGGAATACTTTTCAAGCTTCAGCAGTCAGGTGCCCACCTGGAAAATATGGGAAGCACAATCCAAATCTTAGCTTTTAATTTTGATATTGGATAACATGATGTGCCCAGTCACCAAACCGGGGCAGGAAATTTTCTTTGTTTGTCTATTTTGTTGCTGTCAGGAACCCACCTATAGAACAAGGGAATAATTTTCAAGTGTTGGCAACCAGGAGCCCGCCTGGAGAATAGAGGCACATATTTCAAATTGTAGTAGTCAAGCATCACTCGGAGGAATGGCAAAACATCCCCCGATCATAATGCAAGTCAACAACACAAGAAGTCCAGTGAAAAAATACAAGTTCAAGGCCACACAAGAGCAAGTTTGAAGACATAGATAAGACCTTTTTGTAATTCATAGATCATAGCATATGCTAACTTTTTTTTATTTTGACACGGTGTAATAAGGAGGTCAGCGAGCAGTAGCAGCAACAACAATAATGAGATCACAGCTCCTGATAGTCCCAGCTACCAAACCTTCCCAAACTACACTTACCTGATTCCTGTTTACCCCAGGATATATAGGCAACCTCTGAAGCAGGGTGCGGTCAAACTTTTCAAAAATGCTTCTCACGGAATATTCAAACGGGCAAAAATTGTTCATTTCCGCTCACTTATCTTTGCACGGAAACTCTTCGTGTTTCCGGACAAAGGGGGGTAGCTGTAAGCAAGTGATTTTCTCCCTAAGCTAATTATTACCAAAATTCAGACAAAATAAATTTTAAAAATTATTTTACAATTTTTATTAATTTTTGGTAATTGTTGCATTTTATCTGTGCATTTAAGTTCATATGAAAAATACAAAAAATACATTTGGCATTTGTCTGAGATTTAATTTCACATTTTAATATTCATAGTAGTTTAAATTGCTTCAAAATAAATAAAATAATAAAAATAGCCCATTTTTGCATTTTTAGTTGTTAAGTGTTAAATAGGTTTTAAACAATTTTAGAAAATTCACTAGATTAGTTTGGCAAATAAATTAGGTTTCATTTTTAATTTTTGCATTTTTATAAAATACATAAAAATACAAAAGTAATGAAAAAGAGATTAATAATTAAAACAAATAAAAGAAGAAAACAATTCCTAGGCCAAAAGCCTCAAATATAGCATGCTTGGTTTCCTTCAAACTTTCAAACAAAGTCCTCATCTTGAATACATGCTTGGTTTCCTTCAAACCTTAGCCAAAAGCCTCAAATATAGCAAATCCTAGGCACCGCCACCTCCGCCCACGGCGGCGCTACCGTCCAAAACATCAGCAATTTGATACCAAAACCTAGGGCCTTCTAGAATAGGACTTTAGTGTAGATTTTAGCAAACTTAGGGCAGTAACTTGAGAGACAAGCTAAAAATTGAAGGTCTAGTGGATGAAATCTGAAACTAAAAGAGGGAAAAAATGTGAGTGCCATCTAGAATATTCTACCCCATTTCTTGCCTATAAAAGGCAACCCCAATGCTTTCATTCACAAGTTTTACATACCCCTAAAAATTCAAAGGGTTGAGAGCCTAAAAGTTCCCCCTAAAAGCATTCTCTCAACTTTTCAGATCTGAAATAGACATTCAAAATTCAATAAGCCAAAAACAATAGAAAATTACAAAAATCAAAAAAATAATGTGCTGTTCAAGTCCTCTTAGTTTAATTTCGAGCTCTGGAGGTTAATTCGCATTTCTTAGTTTAGTTGCTAGCCATTGGAAATTTCAGAAAGTGTGCTTGTTCGATTTTGAATAGTTTTTTTGGGTTCAATAAGTTCATTTTTGTCACTACTGGATGCCGAATTGCTGAGATGCTTTCCTGGTTTTTTGTGAAACTATTTTGGTTCAAAATCACTCAATTTTTGTTGTGTTTGACTGGTTGAATTCCAGTAATTGTTGGTTGCTGCTGACTCCTCCTTGTTTCTGTTTGATTCATATGCCAGGTACACTTCCCTAGCGTCTAATGATCTAGAAGTTGATTGTATGAACAATTTGGGAATCAGTGAAGAAGAGTTGTCATGTGTTCACTTGAGTTTATCATTGTTATCTTTTATTTTCCAGCTTAAGCTATTCATGCCTTATTGTAATTGGAACAACTATTTGGACTGTCTGATTTATACTAGACTGTAATTAGGACTTTAAAGGGATTTGGATTATCATTTTGGGATTTCCACTTTGTAGTAGTTATCGAGCTCTACAATCGTATATAACTTGTATCACTGGAATTAGTAGGTTGTAGTATTATAACAGAGCAAGTATATAAAATTTGGGACTGTTTTAGATTGTGCACTATTGAGCTAATTAGATATCCTCCAAAGAGTTTCTGAATTTTGTAGTTAACAATGGCAATTTTAGTTAAGATGCACAGGTATGCTGTTAAGCATTGACTCAAAATTCAGTGCTAGTTTAAATAATCACTACTCCACTGTGCACGGTCAAGTGCGTTTGAAAGTTTAGAATAAGGGTGCAAAACTGTTAAGTCGATTAACTAGTTTATTATCCAGTTCAATTGTCACTTTATTAATATTTAGGGGCTCACTAGTATACAGATAAATCGGATAATTGGTTGCCTATACTTGTGAATTGCTGAAATAAGGATCTAAGGAGAAAGTGTAAAGCATATATCGTTTGTTATTTCTTGAGGTAAAATACAATGTAAAATTGCTGGGGTGCTCATATTCGTATGAATGTTGTTGCTTCTGTCTGGACTCGAACACAAGTTCTTGATCTGCGGTTACAAGAGTTAAAGTTGGGCCTTCTTTTAAGGGTCCATCAATTTCTTGCATTGGGCCTGCTGAGTGTCCCGTAGGCCCACATTTTTGAGGCAGTCTTTCTCATGAGCATTGGGCTGCTGATGCAAACTAGTTAGGGCCCTTTTCTTTATTTCTTCAGATACAAATAAATAGAAGAATCATAGTCAATTTAGGATTGGCCTTTAAATAAAAATGACGAGATGAGCCTCGCTAAGCCAAACAAATAAATTGCGGGGCCCTCGATAAATGTTTATACGAAATTATTTAGAACTCGGGACGTACCATTTAGCAAATTTTCATGGCCTCCCGCAAAGCTAACAATACGCTAGTTGCTTTAGGCCCGACATTTAATAATATTACTTTCTTAAACTCGGGTGCACATTTATGTGACCCAAATCCAAATCTCAACGAAGTCGAAATGTGTCAAAAATTGCGGGTGCATTTATGTGACGCGATTCGAGACATGTTTTTACGACGTTGCAATTCTCTTAAAAACTAATAATAAAAGCGGTTTAAGGTTAAAAAGCATAAGCTATAACATGTTTGAAATCAGATAAATCCAAATATAACAGTTGAGCGATCGTGCTAGAACCACGAAACCCGGGAATGGCTAACACCTTCTCCCGGGTTAATAGAATTCCTTACTCGGATTTTTGGTTCGCGGACTGTTAAACAGAGTCATTCTTTTCCTCGATTCTGGATTCAACAAGTGAATTGGGACAACGTAAATCTCCCAAGTGGCGACTATGAATCTTAATAAACAAATCCTGTTTCGATTGTCCTTTAATTGGAAAAACTTCTTTACACTCTTACGGGTGTAGGCGAAAAAGGAGGTCTGACAGAGGCCAGTCAGGTGGCACTCCAGCTAGGTTCTTTGCTCTTCCAGCCAGACCAGGTGCAATAGCCTCAGATGCCATGATCACATGTATTATTTCTGTCTGTAATAGTGATGCTTCGATACTTTTTGATCCCGGGTCTACATGTTCATATGTGTCTTCTATATTTCCTCATTATCCGGATATTTCTCATGAGTCTTTTGGTGTTCCCGTATATGTATCCACGCCATTGGGTGATTCAGTTGTTGTAGATCGGGGTTACCGGTCCTATATTTTGACTTTCTTTGGTTGTGAGACTAGAGTGGGTCTTTAGTTTCTTGACATGACCAACTTTAAGGTCATCCTAGTCATTTACCATGTTGTTCTAGATTTTTATACCAAGACTGTTACCTTGTCAATGCCAAAGTTGCCTAGATTAGAGTGGAAGGGTTCATCTATTAGTACATCTTGCTGGGTTATCTCTTTCTTAAAGGCTCGACATATGGTCGAGAAGGGTTGTTTGGACTATCTGGCTTATGTTCAAGATACTATTGCAGAGATTCCCACAACTGATTCAGTGCCCGTGGTTCGGGAGTTCTCCGATGTGTTTTCTTCCGATCTACAGGCATGCCACCAGATGATGATATCAATTTCAGCACTGATTTGATGATAGGTACCCAACCTTTTTTTATTCTACCATATTGTATGGCTCCGAAAGAGTTGAAGGAACAACTTGAGGAGTTGCTATAGAAAGGGGTTCATCAGGCCGAGTGTGTCTCCTTGGGGTGCACCATTTTTGTTTGTGAAAAAAAGGATGTTAATATACAAATGTGCATTGATTATCGCCAATTAAACAAAGTTACCATTAAGAAAAAGTACCCGTTGCCTCATATTGATGATTTGTTTGACAAGTTGAAAGGTGTTGGGATGTTCTCTAATATTGACTTGAGGTCTGGGTATGATCAGTTGAATATTCGTGCTTTGGTTATTCCGAAGATGGCTTTCAGTACTAGGTATGAGCACTATGAGTTTCTAGCGACGTCCTTCGACTTGACTAATGATCCAACGACTTTTATGGATTTGATGAACCGGGTGTTTAGGCCATATCTTGACCAATTTGTCATTATTTTTATTGATGATATATTGATCTATTCGCGTAGTATGTAGGAACACGAGCACTATTTGAGAGTTCTGCTTCAGACCTTGCGAGAATAGAAGGTATATGCTAAGATTTTCAAGTATGAGTTCTGGTTAGATTTTGTGGCATTCTTTGGACATGTTGTATCAAGTGAGGGTATTAAGGTATATCCCAAGAAGATTAAGGCAGTCCGGAGTTCACCTCATCCTACCACAACGACCGGGATTAGGAGCTTCTTGGAGTTAACAGGTTATGATCGTTGGTTTATGGAGGGCTTCTCGTCTATTGTGGCACTTTGACTAGATTGAACTAGGAGGGTGCTTCGTTCAGATGGCTGATGATTGCAAGGTGAGCTTTCAGAAACTCAAGACCGTATTAACTACAACACTAGTGTTAGTGTTGCCTTCCAGTTCAGGGAAGTATACTTGTATTACGACACTTCATGCGTTGTCTTGGGTTGTGTATTGATATTGGAGGGGCGAGTTATTGCATGTGCTACACGTTAGCTCAAGCACCATGATAAGAATTATGCCGTACATGATTTGGAGTTGGCGGCTATAGTACATCCACTCATTATCTAGAGGTATTATCTTTACGGGGTGTTCTGTAAGGTTTACATTGATCATCGTATCTTGCGACATTTGTTTAAGCAGAGGGATCTTAATTTGAGGCAGCACGGGTGGCTTGTTTTATTTAAGGATTATGATATTACCATCCTTTACCATCCGAGCAAGATGAATGTAGTTGCAGATGCCCTAAGCAGAAAAGGCCAAAAGTTTGGGTAGTGTAGCATTTATTTTAGCAAACAAGAGGCCATTGGCTTTAGACATTCAGTCCTTGGCTGACAGACTTGTGAGGTTGGATATTTCAGAGCCCAGTTAGTTCTTGCATATGTTGTGGCTCATTTTCCATTATTTGAGCGGATCAAGGCTTGCCAATACGGTGATCTGCACTTGCTAGTTCTTAGAGAGACAGTACTACAGGGTGGTGCCAAGGAGGTTACTATCGGTGAGGATGGTATTTTGGAATTCTAGGATCGCCTAAGTGTTCCTAATGTTGATGGATTGAGGGAGAATATTTTGAATGCTTATTAACACCTTTTTGCTTTTGTTTTAGTATGAAAGTATTGAATTATGTTCTCCAAACTAATGAAATTTTGCAAATTGCAGGAATGCTGGAAGTTTGATTACCCATGAAGAAATCTGACTAAAAAAGGAGTGTTCCGAAGCACAAGGCAATAAAGGGCGCAGAAGCAAAAGATGTGTGGTCCGAAAAAGGAATTCTGCCGCCACAACAGAAATTAAGGATCACAGAATTCCATCTGCGGCTGCAACCCAAGCTAAAACGCCCAACAAGAGTTTGACAAATGTGTGGACCGCACATGAACTGTACGACCGCAAAACAGGGTTTGTGCTGACAAATATTTTCAAGTTCAGAGAATGTGCAGAAGACCAACTCCTAGCGCTTTGTAAAAGTGCGGACCACACAAGAATTATGCGGCCGTAGAAGCTCCCGAGGGACATTTTTGTCAGTGATTTTTTACCCATAATAAATAGATGAGTTTCACAAATTTAGGTTAAGTTTGAATGTTCAAAGCTGTTGTAGCCGTTTCTTTTAACCATCTTAGGAAGATTTAGGTTATTTTAGTGTTTAAACATTAGATTTCATCATTTTAATCTTTAATTATGAGTTTAATTAGCGTTTCTTCTTTATTTTATACAATTTCTATTATGAGTAGCTAGATTCTTACTATGGTAGTGACCCAACCCTAGTGTGTAAACCTTATGGGTATTTAATTTAATGCTTTTTTATGATTGGGTTTTGATTATTTAGCTTAGTCAATTTTAGAATTGATTGCTGCAAATATTGATTCATGCCTTTTTGACTTAGTCTCTACTTGAGAAATATAGACTTAGTCTAGGTTAACTTGGCTATCAAGAAATTGGGTTAATTGAGAGATGGATTAGCCTAAATAAAGGGTTCAAACTAGAGATAGTAAGAACCCAACTTGAGCTCATGTAAACTATTTTGTTTGATACCCATTTGGACTTGAGAAAGCCAAATTGGGAAAAATCACTCTCTGACTGAGAGGTATTGAGTGAGTAATATAGATTTGAGAGATATAATACACCCCAATCAATAAAATATGCATTAATGTCAAGTTCGTACTTGTACAAAGAAAAGATGAAACATCTTCATGACAAATACATTTGGAACAAAGAGTTCAAGGTAGGCGATCTTGTATTGTTGTTTAACTTAAGGCTAAGGATGTTTCCTAGGAAGCTAAAATCTAAATGGAGTGGTCCTTTTGAAATTTTAGGTGTGACTTCTTTTTGGTACATTAGACATGAAGAACAAAAAGAAAGAAGCATTCCGAGTCAATAGACACCGGGTGAAGCACTACTTGGGAAAAGTTGGAGATAGTCACATCGTGGCGGTCATTCATTTCACTTAAGTGTATTATGCATTGTGCCACGACGTTAAATCAGGCTCTTCTCAAGAGGCAACCCATGTTTCTTTAACTTTTTCTTCTGTAGTTAGGTGTTATTTTTGGTCTAATAGAATTTGAAGTGTGCTATATGGCTGAGTGTGACTTACAGGAATTGTGGACAAAATATGGCTAAGTATTAAAAAATTATGTAGACTGCAAATTTCTATGTGCTATAGAAGGAGAGCATTGCGGCTGCACATTTCTCTTACGGGCCGCACAATTGAGATGATTAAAATACTAACTCTCTAAAGTTTTATCATATTAGTGCAGAGGCCGGTTTGTGACCGCACATGAAAATGTGCGGACTGAAGATGAAAGCTGAGATGAGGCCCTAGGTAACAGAGTACAGACCGCACATGAAAATGTGCGGCTGTACTCAACATTCTTCCCCTTAGCAAACAACTAGCATAAATAGAGTAACATGGCCATTTTTACACTTTTTTCACTCTCTAAACTAAAAAAATGTGTTCAATTGAATTTTCTTAGAGATTTCATCTGTCCACACACAACCACTTTAATCATTCTCTCATTATACACACTCTATCTAGTATGCTTCAATTTCACGTTAATCTTCTTAGTTAGTTAATTTGTAGATTTTAATTTCTTAGGCCATTTTCCATTAGAGTTCAATTGTGTGACCATGTGGGGTAAATTTAAACTGGGTAAACTTAATATGTGATGGGGACTGGGTAAGTATAATTTCATGCTTTTATAATGTTTCCATATCAAATTGTGCCCGAAATTGAAAAAATCAAAGTAGTAAACTTTGATCTGTGCGTCACTTTTGAAATCTACGGCTGCACTTGAATTTGTGCAGTTTGCAAATTTTGAATTTAGGGAAACATTAATGGAGAAGGGATTTACGAATGCAAGTTAAAATCTACGGACCATTGAATTCCCATCGTGGCCTCAGATAAACACATTTATTGTCATTAGAGAATCCCTACTTTGAGACTCTAATGTGAGGCCGCGTGTTTAATTGTGCAGACCAAGGAAATACTATTGCAATCTCCCATTAGCCTATTCTCTACCGAGTTGGCATTTTTGTGTTTCAGAGGTGTGGCTGCAAGTGAAATTGTGTGGACCGCACTTCATTTTTGTGGCCGCACAATAAAAATGTACGGTCCGCAAGTCCTCATTTGCGGCTGCAAGCGAAATTGTGCGGAATGCATGTCACATTCCTTGGAAGAATGATCTAACTGAACACTCTCCCTATGTACTTTGTTTTATCCTTTAATTGCATGTCTCCCATCTATGTTTAAACATTAAACTGTAACTAATAATCACATTTGCTTGATACAGATAGTGGTTTGATCTAGAGGACGAGGTGACACTTCAAAAAGGAGAGGTGAATCTTCTCGGGGGCGAGGAAGAAGTGGCTTGCCTCTTGGGCAGCAAAAGACAATAAAAAATAAAGCACCAACAGGAAGAGGCTGAGGTGTAGATCTCTCCGAGACCAGCTCATATGCCCCGTACAAGGAAGTGTCAGAGGGAAACCCAACCTCTGTTTAGGAGAAGCCAGCCATATAGTCAAGGCTGCAAGGGATATACTAGCTTAGGGATTACCATCCTCATCTCATAGAACTTGCAAAGGACTGGAGAGTTCTAGTCAGGCCTCTTAGCCATCGGTTACACCAGTCTCCGAGGCACATGATGCACTAGTTCAAGAAATACCTCATAATGGTAGAGGGGGACTTGATATAGCTCTCGGTCTTAAAAGATCAAAGAATAAAGATGTCTGGGAGGACCACTTTATCAGCCTAGCCGCCTTTACCAGCTTCCGTGCGTTGTGTCCAGTGAGGCCACTAATGCTTGAGCGATAATTTATGTTGATGGATTAGAGAGGTACAACCTAGCCATTTCGAGACAATTCAGGGAAAGAAAGGGTAGATGTAGTTCACCAAGAGTGTAGTTGGTGAAAAAGAATACCTTATCCGCCAATTCTATGCCAATGTGGATCAACCTCAAGGTGAGGTTTAATCAGCATACACTCAACATATATTGGGCATCGAGAATGTTGAGCCAACAAAGTATTTGGAGAAATATGCACTGAATGAGGAAGTCCGTCCTTGGCTAGCTGAGATTCTAACACCGCCAGGACCAAAATCACTATGGATTATAACTGGGGTTCCTATCCACCGAAACACTTTGAGCTTTAAGGCAAAGGGGTGGCATACTTAGTGTACAGCCAGCCGGATCCGTGCCAGAATGGGACTCACCTTCCAATTCCTCTGGCAGTTCTGGTAGCTTCTATTATGGTTGGGTACCCAATCAATGTGTATATTGTGATGTCGACCAACATCTCAGTGATCACTCGGCAAGATGACTCATCCTACCCGTATCCCAACACTATTACAAAATATCTCATCGATACAAAGGTAGAGCTGATGGATTATGATAAAAAGGTGAATCCGAAGAAGCCTTTTTCTTGGTACTCACTGATGGCAGCGAAGAACCCGAAGAGGAATGTTTAGCCTTCTACCATATGATAAGCTAGTATTTTACCTACTTATCTTGTCTTTAATCCTATATTTTACTATGTTTGAGTGATAAAATCGTATGTTTAATGTCATTTACTTCCATTTTATATGTTCTATGTGAAAGTAACCATGAACAAACCAAGTGAAAACGAGTCAAAAAGACGTTGAAAAGAAGAAAGTCCGAAAAAGGTCATAGATCGAGAGCATTGAATACTCCATTAATTTGGAAGCTTGTGAAGAATGAATCTTGCACTTTTGTAATCTTTATGACTTTATTAAATGCTTTGTTCATGTATTTTATCATGAGTAACTAGTTTTAAATACTAAGGTTGTGGACCCTAGATGGATGTAATATTTACGGGTGTTTAATATATATATATATATATATATATATATATATATATATATATATATATATATATATATATATATATATATATATATATATATAT
>MU673138.1:67898-96257 GCA_026770625.1 Nicotiana glauca
ATATATAATGGTTGGTTGACATTTATTCAATTCTTGTTATTTATTTATGGTTGGTAGGTGCACACATTAATCTATTCCATTTTACTCTTTCTCCACTTGGAAAAGTGGGTTAGGGTTTGATATAATTGAATATCAAGAACTCAAGACTTTAAATCTTGTTTAATAGAATCACTTAGGAATAAGTGGATTCTACTTGGCATGAATTGGTTGTTCTTAAATTGAAACTCTTTTATATTTGAAAAAAATTATAAAGAGAAAATACTACCCAACCATTGGAAAATATTGGGTAGTCATTTAGACATCATTTGTATATCAAAGGACTTTCCATTAGAAATATATCATATTAAAACCGATAGCATTACATTTCATACATGGGGAGACGACCTTGGTTTCCTTAATCAAATCATTCACAATCTCATAACAAAATTAGATATCTTCTTAGTTCAAAACTATACCATTCTCTTGCTATGTTAAAGGAATAGTATTATGACCTTATTCAACTGACACACTACTCGAGTAACCTTTTCACGCCTATTCCCAGTGGGATTCGACCCTAACCTTGTTGGGTTATTATATTTGACATAGACCGCCTTACACTATCACTATCACAGACCAGTCTGATCAGTCAACAGTGGTAACTCCTGAGACAGTTGATGTTCCATCCACTTCGGCAGAGCCTTCCTCCAGTACCGCAGCTATGCCTCCGCCATCATCTACATACCCTACTACAGCTCATGCCACAACCTCCACCACAGCTCCGAGGCTAATTTCTCATGCTTGCTCACCCAGTATCTGCATTGTGAGTCTCCTAGACATTGGCGAGTCTCAACAACTAGATGTAGACAACTACTATAAAGCTGTATGACTTGTCCAGTATTGTTGTAGCACATTCCACCTCACAAGCATCACATGTTGCTTCTGACATTGAGGAGACATTGAAGAAGATTCTGGAGAATTAGAAGACTATCATGGACACCTTGGTACAATACGGGTTGGTGATCAAAGAGCTGGGAAAGTAAGTGAAGAAGATGAGGAAGTCCCAGGTGAGCAAGAAATCAGTAGACAAGCTCCGAAGAGAGGTGACAAAGATTGCTACAGCCGGAGATCTCCCCTTTGATATGCTGATTGACCTACACCATCACGCCTAGATCCTTCAGCACCATCAGCACCGATGACACCAGTTGGCTAGTTTGACGAGCCAAACCTTGCTGCTGACAATGCTAAGGTAGTGTTTCAAATGTTTGCCAACCCAGCCATACCTAGAGTTTAAGATGATGAGATTCAGTTGGCTGATCCTGAGGGCGATGACATTGCTGGAGACACAGAGATGTCCAAGGAGCTATAGGGAGTTTTCTTCACATTTTCCCTCTTTTTACTCTTATTTTGTTGATCATTAGGGATACTACTTATTTTTATTCGGGGGAGGGGGGGTTGGGGGTTGGAGTTTATTTGACACATTTGGTACATTTTGGTACAATTGGCTTGTAATATTATTATGATATTATCTCTTTTCTTATTTTTATGAATATATTCTCTCTCTCTCTCTCTCTCTCTCTCTCTCTCACCCTCTCTCTCTCTCTCTCGTTGTGTATATTCATTCTATCTTTAGTATTTTTCTATTTAACCTCTTCATCTTTGTTTTTGTTTACTAGCTTCTTTTTTCTTTTCCATATCAGTTTTAGTTTTGTTAAGTAGTTTCTTTTTATGTTTTAGTAGATAATACGCCTTTGATTTTCTTAATACCATTGACTATTTCGAACGGTAGTTGTTGTGTGAACCGGGTGAATCATCCCAACGATGGATGGCGTGACAACCTTCTTAAGGGAATGAGTCCATTTTTGTGTTTAGGTAACAATAATAGTCGTAATGAATAAAAAGACCAAATTAAGACTTTCTAGAAAATTCAACCATGCTTTAATTGGCACCAACACACTTAACTACGTGATTATGGTTAGAGACAAGTTTTTTGAAAGAAATAAATCTAGTTAGTGACTTTATGACTCTTGTATTCACTTTGGTAATCATCAAGTTGTTTAATTGGATCTTAGTGATCTTTAAACTTGAATGTGGACATTGTGGTACATCGACTCTATCCTCTTTTACAAACTAGTTATGTGAGGGGTGAGATGAATTGTTGTTAGTTCAAGTATCCGTGCGAAGGGTCTAGAACTTGCCTTGAATGTGTTTCAAGGAGAAATCCTACTTTTCTTGGTTTGATAAGTTATTATACTCTCTCCTTGGCTCGTTTGAGTTTTCTATTGCTAACTAATGTCATTATTCCTAGTCAACCCCTTTAAGCCTCCAGCCTTTCTCATTTGATAACCATGTTACAAGCCCTTACCCGTTTTGTCGTGACCCTCTCTTGGCACCCGAGATTTCCTTGACACTCTTGTGAAACAAATGGTTTAAAATGTAAGTTTGGGGGAGAGATGACGAGGTTTAAAAAGGTATCAAGGAACAAAAAGAGGAAAGAAATGATCTATATGAGAAGAGAAGGTAAGAAAAGAAAAGAACAAAAAAGAAAAAAGCAAAAAGTGAATAAGTAGAATGGTTGAAGTGATTCAAAAAGAGGTAATGATCCCAAGTATGGAGAAATAAAAAAGGAGAAAAAGAATAAAATGAATAAGAAAGAGCGATGTTAAGTCTTTCTAGTACCCAATGAAAAGAAAGTGCCTCTAAGAACTAGCACGTGTGATTCGAGAAATAAAAGATGGAGTGCTTAAGGAAAGGGTAACCACTTACGAATATGGTATCTACCCTGACCCAAAAGCCTTCGTTACATCCCTAAAGAAGTCCTGCTTGATTTTAAATCGGGTGGGCTTATATTAGTGGCGATCTACATGAGGGGTAAGTCTATGGTATTTGAATCCGTACTTGTGACATTCTCTTGTGAGAGATGAGTGAACCTTTCATGAATCTTCGGATTTAGTTCTAAATTCTTAAAGTAAGCTTGGAAAATAAAAAGTAGAGTAGGAAGAGTTTGGAGTCTACCATGGCCTACAATATAGAGCAAGAGTTCTTGATGATTAAAGTCAATTCTTGAAGCTCAAATTTCACATCAGAACTATATGTGCATGAATTTTTAACTTGTCGCCTTGTTGATAATGCATGACTAACGTGGGTAATTCTTGGTCCCAGCTGATATGTAAATGGCTCACCTTTGACTCATTGAGAAGACCCTTAACTTTACGAGATGGAAACTAATTTATTCTCTTGAGGACAAGCAAAGACTTAAGTTTGGGAAAGTTGATAAGTGGGGATTTTGACTACATATTAACACCTTTTTGCTTTTGTTTTTGTCCGAAAGTATTAAATTGTGTTACCGAAACAAATGAAATAGTGCAAATTGTAGGAATGCTGGAAGTTTGTTCTTCTATATGAAATCCGACTTAAAAAGGAGTGTTCCAAAGAACAAGGCAATAAAGGGCACAAAAGCAAAAGATATGCGGTCCGCAAAAGGAATTCTGCGGTCGCAGAAGAAATTGCGGACCACAGAACTCCATTTTCAGACGCAACCCAAGCCGAGCCAACATGAGTTTGACAAATGTGCGGACCGCACATGAATTGTGTGGCCACAAAACGGGGCTTGCACTAACAAGTATTTTCAAGTTCAGAGAATGTGTCGAAGACCAAGTCTTGATGCCTTACAGAAGTTCGAACTGCATATGACTTGTGCAGCCACAGAAGTTGGCTCGCAGATGCCGTCCAAAAATGTGTGGCTGAAGAATCCTCCTTTCTGGTAACTGAAAAGATTTGCAGACAATACATGGAATTGTGCGGCCATAGAACCTCCCGAGGGGAATTTTTGCTAGCAATTTTTGGCCCATTATAAATAGATGAGTTTCATAAATTTAGGTTAAGTTTGAACGTTAAAAGCTGCTATAGCCATTTCTTTTTACCATTTTAGGAAGATTTAGATTATTTTAGTGTTTAAACATTAGATTTCATCATTTTAATCCTCATTATGACTTTAATTAGCTTTTTTCTTTATTTTTTGCAATTTCCATTAATAGTAGATAGATTCTTACTAGGGCTGTGACCCTACAATAGTGAGTAAACCTTATGGGTATTTAGTTTAATGCTTGTTTATGATTGGGTGTTGATTATTTAGCTTAGTCAATTTTAGAATTAATGGTTGCAAACATTGATTCATGCCTTTTGACTTAGTCTCTACATGAAAAAGAGGGACCTAGTCTAGGTTAACTTGGCTATCAAGGAATTGGGTTAATTAAGTGATCGATTAGCCTAATTAAAGGTTTCAAACTAGAGATAGTAAGAACTCTACTTGAGCTCATATCAACTACTTTATTTGATACCCACTTGGACTTAAAAAAGCCAAATTCGGCAAATCACTCTCTGATCGAGAGATATTGAGTGGGTAATGTAGATTTGCGAGCTGTAATACACCCCAATCAACAAAACAAGCATTAATATCTTTATCCAATTAGGCAAATACCTAGGTTATGGTCACATACCTAGGCTTTTAAACTATTTGAAAAAACACCAAAAACATTCATGTCTAATCTATTTTCCTTAGCTTGAAATCATTAGAGTAATAGTAGAAGTAGAACTCCAAACTCTAATATGGAAGTGTAACTTTAGGTAGTCAATTCACTTGCTTCAAATATATACTCCTAACACCCCTCATAACTTTCTGCGAATTAGACCCCGTCTCATAGTTGGGTAATTTATAATGCATACAACCATATCATATCTCTTATAGAGGTGTATTGTGGATGTCATCAAGGCACACAGTTCTCATTATTCTATTCATCCAGGTTCTACGAAGATGTATCACGACCTGAGGTAGCATTACTGGTGGCAGCAGATGAAGAAAGAAATAGTTGAGTATGTAGAGATATGTCTAAATTTCCAGCAGGTTGGGTATGAGCACCAGAGGCCAGGTGCCCTACTCCAGTAGATGGTTATACTAGACTACAAGTAGGAGAAAACTTTGTAGTTGGGTTGTCTCAGATGTTAAGGAAGTTTGATTTTATTTTGGTAATTTTCGAAAAGTTGACCAAGTCGGCATACTTTATTTCGATTGTGACTCATACTCTTTAGAGAAATTGGCCTAGATTTATATTCAAGAGATTGTTCGGTTGCATGATGTGCCTATTTCTATCATTTAAGATAGAGGCCCTCAACTGACTCAGCATTTATTGAGAGCAATACAAAGTGAGTTGGGTACCTGGGTAGAGCTCAGTACAACCTTACTTCCACAAACTAAAGAACAATTCATATTTTGGAGGATATGCTTAGAGCGTGTGTGATTGACTTCGGAGGGCAATGAGATCAATTCTTTCCCTTGGCCGAGTTTTCTTATAAAAACTGTTATCAGTCCAATATCAAGATGGCTCCATCTGAGAATTTATATAGTCAGCGACATCATTGGCCCATCGAATGGTTTGAGCCCAGCGAGGCTAGGTTATACGACACTGATTTAGTGAAGGATGCCTTAGAGAAGGTAAAATTGATCCAGGAGTGACTTCACACCGCACAATCCAGTTAAAAGAGTTACATGGATCAAGAAAGTGTGTGATTTATCATTTAAGGTTTGCAAGAAAGTTCTCTTGAAAGTCTCGGTGATTAAGGGCATCATGAGGTTCGGAAAGAAGGGCAAGTTGGGTAAGAGGTTTATTGGCTCATTTGAGGTATTGAGACGAGTTGGGGATGTTGCCAATGATCTTTATTTGCCTCCCAATCTATCGGGAGTTCATCAGATTTTCCATATGTCTATGATCAGGAAGTACCACGCCAACAGGTCGCATGTTTTAGATTACTACATGGTTCTGCTAGATGAGAGTTCAGGTTATGAGGAGGAGCCAATTGCCATTATTAACAGGTAGGTTGCTAGTTGAGGTATAAGATGATTTATGCAGTAAATATCCATTGGAGGGTTCAATTAGTCGAGGACACTACTTTGGAGGAAGGGGAGGACATGCAGAGCAGATATCCACACTTATTCGACACTCCAGGTATGATTCTAGACCCGTTTGAGGACGAACATTTGTTTAAGAGGTAGAGAATGTAATGACATGACCAGCCATTTTGTTTTCAAGATCCCATTCCCCTAATTAAGACTCCTTGTATCTACTTTTACTATTTTATGACTAGGGGGGATGGTTGGTTCGGGTTGAAATAGGAATACTTAGTCTCCTAGAGGGGCCTAAAATGGCCAAGTTTAACTTGAGTCAACATTTTCAGTAAAAGACCTTGGAACTGGAATCTGATGGTTCCAATAGGTTTGTATGATGTTTTTGGATTTGGGTGTGTGTTCAGACCGAGTTTGGGGTGATCCGGGAGCATTTCGGCGCTTAATGTTAAAACTTGGCGCATTGAAGGTTTTCAAGTTCTTTAAATTTTGTTTGAAGTAGTCTTTGGTATTATCGAGGTCTCTTCGGGGTTCCGAGCCTAGGAATAGGTCCATATGATGATTTATGACTTGTACACAAAAATTTGCGTCATTAAGAGTTGTCTAAGTATGATTCGACGCATTCGGAGCTAGTTGAAGAATTTTGAGGTTCATAAGTTGATCAATTTGGTTTTGGGGTGAGATTCTTAGTTTCGATTTTATTTTACGTGTTCTGAGGGTTTTGAGAAGGTCCGTATTATGTTTATGGACTTGTTGGTGCATTTGGACGGATTCCTAGGTGGCTCGGGTGTGTTTCAGACTACCCGGAGCCAAGTATGAAATTGTTGTTATGCTAGTTTTTGTTTCATTGTTCCCGAACGCGAAGGTTGTATCGTCTTTGCGAAGAAGGATTTAAGGGGCTGGGCATTTTGTTCTTCACGTTCGCGATCAAATGGTCGCATTCGTGAAGGTGTAGAACCTCTGGCCTTCGTGTTAGCGTGGGAAGGTATGCGTTCGTGTACAAATTTTTCATTTTGATTCACATGATTTTGATGTTAAATCTAAGAAATGTTGATGTAATATGATTAGAAACAAATTGTAATCACATACTCAATGTTTATAGATGAAAATCCCCTCTCCAAATCTCCTCCTACCGAGTCTAGGGTTCAAAAATTAGAGAATGAGAAATGAAATCACGACTTTGAGCCCCTATGTTCAGCTGCAACTATCGCAATCACAATATGGGTTTGTGATTGCAAACCCTTGAAATTTTGAATGAAATCTCGCAAATGCAGCATACGGGCCTGGGAAGCTCTTAGCACATGCAAAGATGGGTTTGCAATTGCGAACCTTTCTTCCCTCACAAAAGCAATGAAGACCATCGCAAATGTAGCCCAGCCTAAGAGCCCTTCGCAAATGTGACCCAGGAATTGCAATTGTGATACCTGTGGTTCACTAATAAGGTCTCAAATGCAACCCTGGTGTTTGCAATTGTGACATCAGAAGCACCACACACCAAAATTTTCAAATTTCAGTCCAAAACGCTCCGGAACATGTCTGAAACTCATCCGAGCCCTCGGGGATCCAAACCAGACCTCTAAACAAGTCTAAACACATAATACGAACTTTCTTGCATTATCAAAACACCAAATTAACATCGAAAACAACAAATTGAACTCTAAAACGCATGAATTTCAAAGAAAAGTTCAAGAATTTCTAAAGTTACAACCAAAAGTCCGAATCCTATCAATTCAACTCCAAACAATATCAAATTTTGCATACAAGTTCTAAATAAGATAACAGACCTATTCTAAGTCCCAAAATCATTATGCAGTCAAACCTTAATGGCTAAAAGTCAACCTACGGTCAAATCTTTCAACTTCAAATTGCCAAATTTCGTCAATCAACATAAATCGACCGACGGACTTCCAAAATCAATTTTGGCTATATGATCAAGTCCTAAATCATGATACGAAGCTATCAGAGCCATCATAGCACATTTTTGGGGTTGTTTTAACAAAAGTCAAAGTTTGGTCAACATTTTAATTTTAAAGTTCTACGTCAAGAATCAAGGGTCCAAATCAACCCCGAACAGAACTAATAAACCTCTCAATTATAAATTCATAAACACGCATGTGTGAATCATCAAAAGGGAAAACAGGGAGAAATTACACAAAATGGCGGATCGGGTCATTAAATTCTCCCCCTCTTAAAACAAATTTTTATCCTTTAACGTGTATAAGGACATACCTAAAGTGGTGAATAGATGAGGATAACGACTCCGCATATCGTGCTCAGTCTCCCTGGTCCCCTCCTCGATCGAATGACCCCTCCATTGAACCTTCACTAAAGCAATGTCTTTGATTATGTACACGACGAAATCAGAGGGCCTGATTTCTCACTATCAAGCCATCTCAGGAGAATGCCTCGAGACCCCGAGGGCATGGGGCCACGACTTAGTCTTCTCCCACGAGGCTCTTTGAGGCCCGATTCAAAAAAGATGGAGGTCGTGGCTAGAACAGAAGCGGAAGTTCCCAGGGCACATGGCTAAGACAAAGCCAGCCTACTCAGAGCCTATGCTGAAGCATCACGTCAAGTCGTCCCATCTCCATACATTGTAATTAATACCCACGTACTTGTAGCCGAGTTCTCTCCTATATAAAAGGGACTCACCCAACCTTGTAAGGGACTGATGTTGTTCCATTTCTCCACAAGTACAATAATATCTCTCTCTATCTTTTCTTTCTAAACTTGTTCGCTTTCACTGGCCCGAGGTCTCCTCGTTATCCATCACTTCTATATTTGTTCTTCATCATATAACTAGTATGGGACATAAATAGCCTTGTTTAATTATATCTTCAACTGTTATACCATCCTCGACTATCCCCAATAGCTTGAATTCGACCCTAAAGTTGACTCTAAAGTCCCCCGTCGTCCAAATATATACCCGGGCAGCAAGCCCTTCAGTTCGATTACGATCTCATTTTAACTTGTGTTCCATCATTAAAATCCATATTATTAGCATCAACCACTCTAACAACTAGCTAGGGAATAGATCACGTATTTTTAGAATTCCATTTACAAATTTAATTGTCATTACCATTTTTACGATAAGCAGCTTGGCACCCACCATTGGGGATAAAACAATAGTGATTATTTTCTTGCTAGTTTCATTGCACAAATGCACGTTATCTTTAACACTTTTTCTTGCCCAAGATCCTTAGATTTCTAGTCAAAATGTCTGGCTCGGTAAATGGAATCGAGAATAACCACCACGGGAATCACGTGGAAAATAGCATGGCTATCCCGACCACCGAAACACCAATATAGAATATCGATAATGCACCCGGACCAACCCCAGCAGATGCAGGTTCGTGAGGTATGCAACATGTCGGCAAAACCTCATACACCGTTGGGAGCATTCAGCATATCGACCAACAAGAAGTCCAACAAACACCTGCTCGAGAAACACAGGAAGTTAGTCTTCATGACATTTTTGAAATGTTACAGGCACATCAATTGGCTATCGTTTAGCTACAGAGCCATCCGAAGACTCCCAACATAGTTGCACCAAAAACAGTTCCCTACGCCGAACAAGTACCTAAAAGATAAAGCAACAACGGATCGATAATAGACCGCGCAATAGAGAAGATGCTTGGGGATCTCTCCAAAAGGATCAAGTTGGGCTCGTGGATGTTCATGCAATAGTTCTCCTATTTCACTTTATCTCTTGGGCGAATTTTGGATCTTTTGGAAGAGGGTTTTCACCTAGCAATTTGAGGTAAGTAGTTTCAACACAACATTAATTAAATACATAGATTATGGGTAGATTAACATGTAAAAATTAGTGAAAATTATGGAACTTTGTAAGAATCATATATTTGAGTTCATGTGGCTATGGGTAACAACTTTCTTCGAAAAATTTCAGAATCTGGGCAACTTGGCCTGAGGGTAAATTTTAGGAATCTTACATTTAGAGTTGGGTAATCACGTTTATAGTTGGGGTATGAAATTTTGAGAATAAAATTGATTACTTTATATAATATTTGACTAGTTTTGAGTCATTTGGCACAAAATTTAGGGGTTCGAGCACAACCTTAGACCACAAAGTAGGCCTTGATAATAGGGAATTAACCCCATTGGTGAATTATAACTAATATGTGCTCCTGTGTGTGGAGGCTACTTACATACGAGGTGACGAGAGTTCGTACTTAGCTACTAATTATGATATTGTACGGGTAGTTTGATTTAATTGCTTAAGTCATCTTGGAAGTTGGTAAAAGAATTGTAGAAGGTTAAACTCACCTACTTGAAGTTGTGAAAGAAACACTTGACTATAAATGAGAATTTGTATTTTATTAGAAATGTTTTCTATTTTTGAAGCGGGCCGAATGCCTCTATAGAAAATAGATGCTTCTATGGTTCGTGTCGTTTGACCCTTAGTAGTGTAAATTTTAAATATTATGTTGGATTGGGTCGTACGACCTCGGCATAATTTGCGCATGATAACCTTTGGAACTATTCATGATTGATATTGCCTAAATGTATTGAAATACAAGCTTTTAAATGATGAAACTAAACTTGAGACTTAATATTTTCAAAAGAAGAATTTACTATTTCATGTTATTGAGTTTTCATGAAATCCATGCTTAGTATAAGATTTTGATATATCATTGCCAGCCCATAGTAAGTGTCAAGGTCGACTCCTCGTCACTACTTCTTCGAGGTTAGACCGGAAACTTACTGCTACATGTTGTTTATGTACTGTTACGTGGCGCCTTCTTGAGATTCCTTGGAAGGGCCACGTAAGGCTAAGCAACTTATGTCAGTGCAGTTACTGTTTTCCAACTGAGGTACCCTCCGTACTCTAGACTAGATTATCAGTGTTGTACGGGAAAATCAATGTTAAGAGCAATTGAGAGAACAAAAATAAGAACTGAGAATGAAAGAAAGCTTGATTGCATTAGCGAAATCTATTACAGAAAAGCAACACGGTGCCGATGGGGAGAGACACCGGTAAATAGAATATTTTGCTTGCCAGAAAGCTTGATTGCTTGATCCCACCTAATAATGCTTAAAAAAATAAACCAAAGTTATAAGACTGGACTTGAATAAGATAGAGAAATATAATGGAAGTACATGAAATAAAAATACTCTATATTTACAATGAAAAGGACTTAGACTTCTAAAAGTTAGAAACATGTCCATTGTCAGCAGCAGCGTCTTTGGCATCACGGTTGGTGCATGCGACATTGTTTTTGTGCGCAATGTTGTTGGCATCTACCTGTGACTGGGTGCTGGGGAGGGATATCGGTCGGGCAAAAAGGGCACATGCGCTCTTTTCACTTGGCGCAGCCAAGACCACGGGGCCGTCTGTGGTGCTAGTCATTGGGAGGCTTGCTAGGATGCCACAGGGCGCGCCCAAGGGGTCATAGGGCATGACTGGAAAGTCACCTATGACATTCTCTCCCACTTGAGTTGGCAACATCCTCGGTGCCTTACTTGCAATATAATCTTCAATTAGGCTCTTGTAATATTTGAGGTTTGTTACCCTCTCCCAAGTATTCTCCTATGCATCACAACCATGCCATTTCACCAAGAACTCTTGGTGATCTTTCCTTAAGGCATGAATCACTCTGTTATTAAGGATAGCTTCAACACACATTTGCACGATTAAATTTGAACCTCGAATATTGGGTATTGTGACCTGGCTCTGTGAAAGATCCTCTATGTATTCCCGAAAAGGTTTCAGGAGACTGACAAGGAAGACATGATGAATTTTCCACCAAGCTAGGGTATCCACCCGATATACAACTTTCCCAATACGCCTTTCAATGGACAATGGTATAATGTATTTTTGCAATAGGCGAGGGTCATGGACCATTGAAAATAAGTACCGCTTTGGGATTTTGACCATCACTTTGTCTCCTACTTGGTATTCAACAAAGAGACGATTTTGATCAGCATGCCTCTTCATCCGCTTTTGAGCTTTGACAAGATAGCTCCGCACTATCTCCAAATTCCGCTTCCATTCTTTTGAGCTAGCAGCTCGAGGAGATTTAGACATGTTTTAGTGCATTCACTATGTGTGGGAGTAGCGGTTGTTATCCGGTAATAATTTCAAAAGAACTTTTGTTTGTACTAGAGCTCCTTTATGAATTGAAACACAAATGAGAAGCATCCATAAGCTTCACCCAATTTTTGTGATCCGATTATAATTGGCGGAGATATTCCTCCAACATACCATTGAACCCCTCCGTCTGGCCATCACATTGTGGATGAAAACTTGAGCTGTGACTCAATTTTGACCCAAGGCACTTAAAGAGTTGGGTCCACAAGTTGCTAGTGAAACGTGAGTCACGATCACTGACAATGTATTTAGGCAGTCCCCAATATTTGACTGTCACTGCTCCTTTTTTATGTATTTGGGTAGTCCCCAATATTTGACTGTCACACCTCCTTTTTTACACACACTCGAGAGGGTAAGGGAGTTTTTTCAATTAAAGTGACATTAATCGAATAGAGATTATTTCGTTAAAATAAGAGTCGCCACTTAGAATAAATTATGGCGTCCCAAGTTACCGGTTTATTTTAAATCCCAAATAGAGGAAGTTTTATTTTTATAGAGTCTGCTAAAAAGAAATTTTGAATAAGAAATTCTGTTAACCCGAGGGAAGGTGTTAGGCACCCCCGAATTCTGTGGTTCTATCACGGTTGCTTAGCAATTCATGCTCGGCTTAATTTTTTAACTACTCATTTTTAGGACTTATGTGCCATTATATTTTACCACTTTTAATCAATTGATTCATTTGTAATTAAAGAATTGAGTTACACGTACGTATACTCTCTTTTTTTTGGCGCATCAAAAATCATGTCACGTGAATGTGTCCATAATTAATAACGCTTTGTTTATTTTATTAAGAAAAGTTTTGTTGAAGTTACGCGAATGCATCTCTCGACTTATTATTTTTAGAATTAAATTCATAATTATGTTACGCGAACGTATACATAATCCCGATAATAGTTTAAATCGAGCCAAAAGCCAACTGGGAGTATCATGATTATTTAATATCTAGTTTAATGCAAATATGAGGGCCATATCTTATGGATTTGACACACCCCGAATCTATTTAATGGAATCTAATTAATTAACACTAAAGGAATTCACATTCTCTTTTAAACTGAAGCTCAAGCTAATTAAAGGGAAATTGCTTTAAAGAGAAACACAACTGATTATTTGAAAATTGGTTTGGGCCAACAAACAACATTCATATGGGAAATTAACAGGCAAGCCCAGACATGATGAGGCCATACAGTTCCCTTCATGCAGCCTCATGGTCCAGGGCCCAAAGAAGGGCCCAGGTCATTTGAGAACTAAGGAATTAAGAAGGGCAAGACTCGAGTTCGAGTATCCAGGCACGCGAAAAAACATCAGAACAGAAAGGATATTGATATGAACCTAACATGGCTTTCAACAACACATAACTAAGTGGCCATTAAGCTCACGTTTCACTAAAATAACTTATTCTTATCCTCAATTTCACTGATAACCAAACGAAACAGATATTCATGCTTACATTTAATTATAAGACAATCTCACAAATGAACAATATAAAATTTAAACGAAGCTAAACTCCTTCTTACTACCAACAGTAACGGGACCTAGGGAATTAGTATATTATTCAATTGAATCCCAAAATTATACTGAAATTCTTAACACCATGCTTTCATTTCCAACACCTATTAGTAACAAAAGAGGAGCCAAAATAACATGTGTAGTTTAAGATTTACACATAGAACAATTCAAAAATGAGAGAATCAGAACCATACTTTAGAGGTTTACACAAATTGAATGTTCAAAGCATGAAATGGGTAAAACATCTGCTACTACATGCCTATGCCATTTAGGAAAGAAGTAAGGGAGATAAACAGGAGTTGAATAGCTTAAGTGAACACATAGGAATCAATCTTACAAAATAAATAGGCTTATTGTATTTCGACAAGTTCCCTATTTTTCAGACACAACAACCATATCCATAGCTTCATTTGCCACTCAATAGTTCAAGGAAAATACTTGGAAACAAAAGAAGTGAAGAATCAGCAAACAGTAGCAACTGAAATCAGCTTGAAACCCAGCAATGAAACAGTAACCCTAACAGTAGCTCAAAACCAAAGTTTTAAAAGCTCAAAACTCAAACCATTTCACCCAAGTGAAAGACCTTTTTAGCTAAAACAATGAAATCAGGGAGCACAAACCAAGCAGAATTTGAGCAGCTTTCACCAAACAAAAATGCAGAGATTTCAAAGTTATTTTTTAAAGCTTTTTAAGTCTAGCAGTTTTCCTTTTCAGAATTTTTTTGTCTCTAAAATCTCTGACTTGTGAATGAAGACAGAATGCTCTTATAGGCAAGCTTTTAGGGCAGCAGAATGAATTCAGTTTATTGCTTTTACCCTTTTTGAAATCATTATTTTGCCTGTTTAATCCTTAGTTCAAAAATCAGATTTTCAGTTTAGTCCCTATACCAACTTCTAGGAAGCTTCCCTATTCAGTTATTAGATATTTTCCCACCTACAATTCCTAAATTACCCTTTAAATTCCTATTTTTACCCTTAAAACCTCATGGGTCAATTTTACCCAATGGTTCATACTGGCCCGAGTATAAAAATCCTGGGCTAATCTTTTTCTTTTAGGCCCAAGTTCGACTCAGAACTTCACAGAAGATTCGAGGAAGAAGGAAAAGAAGGGTCAATTCGGAGTCATTAGACTCCCTAAACAAAAGGTTCCCAATGCCCCCAAAATAAAGGAAAAATAAAAAAAACTAAACTAACTAATGAAGATAATAATTAACATACAACCTAAATTAAAAGAAACACACGCAGAGATAATTTGAAGGAAATAAAAGAAGGAAAAAACAAAAATCAGAAAATAAAATAAATAGAGGAAGATGAGAAGAGAAACACACATGAAAATTAAATATACATAAAATAAAGAAAAATACCTAAAAATGGCCCGGACAGTGAAAAATTGAAAAGAACCTTCAACCCTTCAAATTTTGGCCGCGTTTGACCTTTATATTGTTCTTATCAAGAACACACGAATAATATCAAACTAGACCCCAATCTTTACTTAAATCTCGATCTTGAAAGTTTTTGAGATCTTAGGGTTCGACGTTGATCTAAGATTTGAAGAAGCCTAGGTGGATTCAAGGGGAAACCAATGCTGGATATGGTGTGAGGGGGTTATGTGGTGTTGATTTGGGAATGGTTTGAGGCAACGCCACCACCGAAGGAAGCTAGGACGGCGCTAGGGTTGAGCAAGCGTCTCATAAGATTGGGTGAAGTGAAAGAGATGAGTTGGGGGGGGGTAGGCTTTAGGACAGTTATTTATTAAAATGGGGCTCAGTTCTGGACCATCTGATCAAAAGAGATCGATGGTCCTGATCAAAACCATTGAAACGACATCGTTTGGGTTCCTGAGTGGGGTTTGGATGGGTAACAGACGGGTGTGGGCCTATTTTGACCGAGTCATGGGGTATTTGATAAATTGGGCTTGAGGAATCAAGGATTTGACCCAAAAAATCCGAACCTTTTCAGTTCTTTTCCTTTTCTTTTATTTCAAATTTTTTTCTTTTCAAAATTAAAATAAAACCTAAATTAATCCCTAAATGAAAATATCCTACAAGTTAAGTTAATTAACTCTAAATAATAATTACCAAAACTAATTAAATACCAAATTAATAGAAAACTACCCAAAATTCGAAGCTAAAAGTTCAAAATGCAAAAAATAAGTTATAATTTTTTTTGATTTTTTGATTTTTTGTAGAACACTAATTTACTAATTAAACTGATTTTCAAGAACACATGAATAATATCCAACTAGACCCCAATCTTTTAAATCTCGATATTGAAGGTTTTTGAGATCTTAGGGTTCGACTTTGATCTAAGATTTGAAGAAGCCTATGTGGATTCGAGGGAAACCAATGCTGGATTTGGTGTGAGGGGGTCATGTGGGTTATGTGGTAGTGATTTGGGAATGGTCTGAGGCAACGCCACCGCCGGAGGAAGCTAGGACGGCGCTAGGGGTTGAGGAGGCGTCTCTGAAGATAAGGTGAAGTGAAAGAGACGAGTTATAGAGTGGGGGGGGGGGGTAGGCTTTAGGATAGTTATATATTAAAATGGGGCTCAACTCTGGATCGTCCGATCAAATGAGATCGATGGTCCTGATCAAAAACCATCGAAACGATGTCGTTTGGGTTCCTGAGTGGGGTTTGGACGGGTAACAGACGGGTGTGGGCCGATTTTGACCGGGTCATGGGGTATTTGATAAATTGGGCTTGGGGAATCAAGGATTTGGCCCAAAAATCCGAACATTTTCAATTCTTTTCCTTTTCTTTTATTTCAAAAATTCTTTTTCTTTTCAAAATTAAAAATAAAACCTAAATTAATCCCTAAATAAAAATATCCTACCAAGTTAAGTTAATTAACTCTAAATAATAATTACCAAAACTAGTTAAATACCAATTTAAAAGAAAACTATGCAAAATTTGAAGCTAAAAGTTAAAAATGCAAATAATAAGTTATAATTTTTTTTGATTTTTTGTAAAACACTAATTTACTAATTAATCTAAAAAAAATATAAAAATAAAACCCTAAATGCAAATGCAATATATTTTTTTATTTTTATGATTTAAAAAAGATTAAACATGCACACGAAACTACAAACAATCAGAAAAATTCTATAATAAATTAAACAATTAAACGAAAAATATCTAATTTTTTGGATTCTGTTGGAGTAAATCATGTAAGGCAAAAATCACGTACTCACAGCTGCCTCTCTTTGCTCGGAGACACGAAGTATTTTTGGGAAAAGATAAAATGAGCAATTATGAGGGATTTTTGCCTGTTTGGAACTCCATGAGAAGCATTTTTTGAAAAAAATCTGATCGAACCTAACTTTAAAGGTTGCCTATATATCCTTGGCTATGAAGGAATCAAGTCATTGTAGTTCTGAAAATTTTAGCAGATGGGATTACCAGGAAGCTGTGATTTCACTGTTGTTACTGCTGCTACTGCTTGCTGAACTACTTATGATATCAAAAAATGAAAAATAAAAAGCTAAGCTAGCTAATCCTATCTGCTACGAGTTACAAGATTCCTATCTATAAATCTCTTGAAACTTGATATTGAGTCTTGGCTAGTTCTCTTGCAGACTCTGACCTTAATCTTGATGTTCGTCAGCTAGAGGTGCTGGTTCTTTCTTCAGCTTTGGGTCAAGGCGAGACAATGCGAAGTCGGTGATTTCAATCATATCTTGGGCAGTCCGCGTCTCTCACCGTTTCAGCATTCTGGGTTCACTTCTCTTTGTTTTTTTCTTTATTCTAGATTGATAATCATTCCTTTGGTCATCTCAAATCCTGTGCGTTAAGGTTAGACCTGCTCAGACACCAAAACAAACAAACAAACAGAAATTTTCTGCCCCAGTTTTCACTAGGAAAATTTCGTGAGTTATTTGTAACTAAGATCTAAAAGCTTTTTTTTCCTTATTTTTTTTAAAGCAATAAAACAAAAGATTGCGTGTCTTTAGGAGGAAAGATTCGGTAATGAATTTCTATATCTAAAATTCTCAACTAGGGAATGGAGGCCATATGTTGGCAAAAAAGGCGACTAGGGAATGAAGGCCCTTTGTCTAAAAATTCTCAACTAGGGAATGGAGTCCTATGTTGGCAAAAGGCGACTAGGGAATCGAGGCCCTATGTCTAAAATCTCAACTCAGGGATTGAAGAACTAATGTTGGCAAAACAGGCGACTAGGGAATGGAGGCCCTATGTTTCAAAATCTCAAGTCATGGACTGGAGCCCTAATGTTGACAAAAAAGGCGACTATGAAATGGAGGCCATATGTCTGAAATCTACACTCCGGGATTGGAGCCCTAATGTTGGCAAAAAAAGCGACTAGGGAACGGAGGCTCTATGTCTGAAATCTCGACTTAGGGATTAGAGCCCTAATGTTGGAAAAAATGCGACTAGGGAATAGAAGCCCTATGTCTAAAAATCTCAACTTAGGGATTAGAGCCCTAATGTTGGCAAAGCGTAAATGATTGATATTGGGGATTCTAAACTGTTCATTTTTTTTTTTAATTTTATTTTTATCTCTCTCTTTCAGTTCAATCCATTTTTCTTTTCATTTTTTTTTAGAAAAAATACAGGAAATAATTTGGAGGAAACTTCCCTTTTGGGTTGAATCATTGCTGCAATGTTGTTTCTAGAACTTGTGCATTACTTTTCCTATTTGGTTGCACCTGCTTCTTGCACGGTTGCTTGGATTTCACCTGTTTCAATTTTTTCAAACAAAGAACAATTGTTAGTTTGAAACAGTAGTTGGTTTTGTGGCCTTGATTATTTTTGATCACTTGATCTCAGCCACACTCTTTTGGTGAGAACCCCTGCTGTTTGCTGGCTTTTCTGAAGATTAATCTCTCTCCTAAAATCGAGGAACTAACCTTTTCAAAATTTCTCATGACGGCTCAACCGTATGGGGCTTTGGCCTTTTCACTTTATTCTGCCTCTAAGGGCTTTTGACTTTGGATTTTTTATTATTTTCAAAAACTCTGATTTCAGAGCATTAGCCGTCATGACCAATCGGGATCGAATTGATGCACTCACTAAGGCTGGGTACTTTTCTTTGGACTTGCCTTTTATTAAGCGGAACCCTATAAAACCAATCTTGCCACCTTTTCTTTGTATTAATTTCAGAATAGAGTTAGACCGAAAGGGATTCAAAGAAAAGTAAACAAAAGACAAGAAAATGAATTTAAGGAGAAGTGTCCCTTTCGGGGACGAGAGAAGGGCTTATCTAGGGTGCATACAGACTTCAATAGACATGACATGCTTTTTGGACTCGATACCCGATCTGCACAACCATCTATCTTCTCATAAACCCATTGTGACCTGCACTTTAAAACCAAAAAACTTTGCCAGGACTTTTTGAGTACCACTAGTGGTGAGGGGTTTCTTCTTTTCGATCAACGACACCCTTTGCGGGTTTTCGCCAACCGACCTCTCTCATTTCTCTTCTCACCATCTCCTTATAGTGCTCTTTGCGAGTTTTCACTAATAAGACTCTCTCATTTTTCAGTTTCTCTACTCACCATCGACTTATGGTGCCCGTAGGTTTTCACCAATAAGACTCTTTCATTTTTATTTCTCTCATCTAGATTGCATCGGATCTAAACAACTATGTTATGCGATTTTGAAAAACTTTCGCTGATTGATCGAAAGGAATTGAACAAGGATTTGGGTAAAAAGAATTGGGATTGAATTAAAAATTTGGAACCATTCAGGCAGGATCATCGCCGAATCATTATAACATCTTCCCCAGTTTCACTATTTGGGGGACTTTGTATTTTTATTTTGGTGTGACTGAACCCCAAAGAGAGGCTGCCTACGTATCCTTTTAGAATCAAGTCGAACATATTTTAGGAAAATATTTTGTTTTATTGTTTTTCATTTCTTCATTTTTTCTTTCATTTTTCATTTCTTTTTTTTACAAACGTCTTTGAGTTCCAAAGAGGGTAATGAAAGAAAGGTCACTAGCTCAAAGGATTAACAAAGGGTTGGAGTGTATGGGATAGCAAGAATAAAAGCCTTCGTCATCCCAATTAGATAATGTTATTACTGTAAAAGGATTATACATAGTACCTTTTGACTGCATCTGCATTTACAACTGTTTTAGGGTCATTTCCTTCAATATCTCTCAGATACAATGCCCCTTTTAGCAACAATTTTCGGATAATGTATGGGTCTTTCCAGTTAGGAGCAAAATTTCCTTTTGCTTCCTGATGATGGGGAAGAATACAACTTAAAATGAGTTTCCCACTTCAAAGTTTCAAGGCTGCACTTTCTTGTTGTAGGCGCGAGACATTCTTTGTTGATACAACTGCCCGTGGCAGACTGCGGCCATTCGATTTTCATTAATCATGGTCAACTGTTCCAAATGGATTTTGAACCACTCACTGTCTACAATTTCAGCTTCAACAATGATCAGGAGAGAAGGGATTTCAACTTCCGCGGGTATTATGGCTTCAGTGTCATAAAACAAAAGGTACGGGGTTGCTCCGACGATATACGCACAATAGTGCGATACCCCAACAATACAAAAGGCAACTTTTTATACCACTGCCAGGAACTTTAAATCATCTTTCTCAAAATGTTTTTGATGTTATTGTTTGCTGCTTCGATGGTACCATTGGCTTTGGGACGATAAGGAGTAGAGTTTCGATGTGTTATCTTGAATTGTTCACATATCTCCCTCATCAAATGACTATTCAAATTTAAAGCATTATCCGTAATGATAGTTGCAGGAATACCAAAATGATAGATGGGGTTGGAATGCACGATGTCTACTACAACTTTCTTGGTGACATATTTGAGAGTAATTGCTTCGACCCACTTTGTGAAGTATTCGATAGTGACCAATATGAATCTATATCCATTTGAAGCTTTCTACTTAATCGGCCTAATGACATCCATGCCCCCAGGCAACAAATGGCCAAGGTGCTGATATGGGATGCAGTTCTGTAGGCGGTGCATGAATCAAATCACCGTGCACCTGACATTGGTGACATTTTCGGACGAAACTGAAGCAGTCTTTTTCCACAGTCACCCAGTAATAGCTCACTTGAAGGATTTTCTTTGCCAAAACATACCCGTTCATATGGGGTCCACACACTCCTGTGTGCACTTCATACATGATTCTCCCGGCCTCTTCGGTGTTAACACATCTTAACAAGTTGAGATCCGGAGTTCTTTTGTACAAAACATCACCGCTCAAGAAGAAACCACTTGCGTGTCGTCTAATGGTTCGCTTTTGGTCTCCACTATCTTGCTCAGGATATTATTTAGTTTTCAGAAATATTTTGATGACGTGATACCATGGCTGAATATTCGGTTCTACCTCAACGATATTGCAATACCCATGTCTTTCCCAGATTTGGATTTCCAAAGGGTCAATATGAGCACTGCCTGGGTATGGCAGCATCGAGGCCAAAGTAGCAAGTGCATCGGCCAGTCATTGTGACAATAAGGGATGTACCTGAACTCTATTGACTTGAATCGGTTGCTAAGATCTTCCACATATCGCCTGTAAGGAATACGTTTGGCATCTCGAGTCTCCTATTCTCCCTAAGCTTGTTTGATAATCAGATCTGAATCTCCCATGATTAACAATTCTTCGATGTCTTGGTCAATCGCCATGTTCATACCCATAATGCAGGCTTCATACTCGGCAGTGTTGTTGGTACAGAAAAAACGAAGTCGGGTTGTGGTTGGATAATACTGACCAGTGGGTGAGATCAAGATTGCCCCAATTCTAACACCTTTCATATTCACAGCTCCATCAAAGAACATTTTCCAAGCATTGATTTCTTCGGATATTGCCTCAACTAAATTTACCTCTTCATCCGGGAACTTGGTGCTCAAAGGCTGGTATTCATCATCAATCGGGTTTTCAGCCAAGTGATCTGCTAACGTGTGGGCTTTTATTGCCATGCGAGTGACGTAGACTATATCAAATTCAGAGAGCAGGATCTTCCATTTTGCTAACCTCCCTGTGTGCATTGGCTTCTGGAATATGTATTTTAACAGATCCAACATGATGATGAGATAAGTGGTGTAGGCCAACAGGTAATGCCTATGTTTCTGGGTGACCCAAGTTAGGGAGAAACAAGTCCTTTCCAACAGGGTATATTAGGCTTCATAGCTTGGAACTTTTTTGCTTAAATAATAGATCGCTTGTTCTCTTCTCTTTGTCACATCATCTTGCCCGAGGACACATCCAAAAGAATTTTCCAAAACTGTCAAATACAAGAACAGAGGCCTTCTTGGTTCAGGTGGGATCTAGACTGGCGGGTTCGATAGATATTCTTTGATTTTGTCAAAGGCTTCTTGGCACTCGTCTGTCCATTTAATTGCTGCGACTTTCTTTAACATCTTTAAGATGGGTTCACATGTAGACCTCAACTAGGCAATGAATCGGCTAATGTAGTTTAATCCTCCCAGCATGCTCATAATGTCTTTCTTGGTTCTTGGAGGAGGTAGATCTTGAATGGACATTATCTTTGTCGGGTCTAACTCGATTCCCTCCAACTGACTATGAATCCCAAAAAGTTTGCCGAATGAAACCCCAAATGCACATTTGGCTATGTTTAGCTTCAGATCATATTTACGTAGCCGCTTAAAGAATTTTCTCAAGTCCCGAACATGGTCTTCCTAGATTTGATGATCACGTCGTCCACATATACCTATATCTCTTGGTGCATCATGTCATGAAAAATGGCAGTCATGGCCCTCATGTAGGTTGCTCCAGTGTTCTTCTGACCAAAAGGCATGACTCTATAATAGTACGTGCCCTAGGGTGTGGTAAAAATTGTCTTTTTTGCATTCTCCTCATCCACCAACACCTGGTGATATCCTGCGTACCAACCCACTAAGAACTGTATCTCATGTTTGGCACAATTATCAACAAGGATGTGGATGTTTGGAAAAGGTAAGTTATCCTTAGGAATTGCTTGGTTCATATCTCTGTATTCTATACACACTTGATTTTTCCCATCCTTCTTTGGCACTGGAACTATATTGGCTAACCATGTGGTGTATCGAACAACTCGGATCACCCCCCCTTTCAGCTGTTTTGTGACCTCTTCTTTTATCTTTTCACTGATATTAGTTTTAAACTTTCTTTGCTTTTGCTGGACATGGGGATAATCGGGGTAAGTTGGAAACTTATGAACTACCAAATCAACACTTAGTCCTGGCATGTCATCGTATGACCAAGCAAAGACATCTTTGAATTCAAAAAAAATTTGGATCAAGGCATCTCGAGTTTTTTTCATCTATCTGAATGCTTATCTTGGTTTCCTTGACTTCTTCAGAACTACCCAAATTAATCGGCTCGGTATCGTTTAAGTTCGGCTTAGTTTTATTCTCAAATTATTCCAATTCCCGATTTATTTCCCTAAAAGCCTCTTCTTCATCATATTCCGGTTCTTTGTTCATTATTTCACAATTAGACAGTGTGTTTCGATATGGGCATGAAGTCTACAAGCATGTCATATTATTTAAATCCGCATTATTTGAACTGAAAGAAAAATAAGAGAGAAAAATAACAAAAATCAAAAAGAGTAGAGACATTTATGATGAGATATTGATTTCATTTCATTGAATTTGAAGATAACAAGGTTTACATTGGGAAATTAAAGATAGGAAACTAAAGAAAACGTCCGAGTTACACCCTGAAGTAACTCGTGCGACAGAAAAAGTGGAAATACTGGACTACCAAGATTCCAGCCTGATCGGGAATGGAGTAGCCTTCCAATTTTGCGATTTGGCATTGGGTCCCATGTATAACACCTCAACGGTGCTTGAGCCTTCTCCTGGCTGAACCATGTGGGTTTCATACAACATTTGCCTCACTTCCCCACAGATTTCTTCAATGTCTTCGGCCGTTAAGGCCTCATCTTCCTCGTCCTCATTGCACTTTGGCCTGGAAAAGGTTTTATAAAGATGCGGAATCGGCTGAGGAGAGACCCAACCATTGTTCTTTCTTTCTTCTGCCTATTTTCCATCAGCTGGTGTGGCTTGGAAACCTACCCCAAAGAACTTCTCAATGGCTGGTAGGGTGACAGGTTCCGTGATACCTTGTAGTGATGCCCTGTGTCCCTTCCCAGGCTTGTAACCATGTTTAATCATTTCAGCAGCGACCATGATGGATGCATTTGATAGAAAAGGTTGAGGACAAGGTTTTCCCTCCTCATATTGGTCTGCGACCAGCACTTCGATCGCTTGATAAACTATATGCTCACTACCTTCCCTGGCTTCGATACATGGGACTGATGTGTCTCGGTAAGTCGACTGCTCATCCTCTCCATGGACTACAATCTCCTGATCTTCATGTTTGAATCTCACCATCTGGTGGAGAGTAGAAGGTACAGACCCCGCTTCACGAATCCAAGGTGTTATAGGAAGTATCCATATCCAGAACCTGAAAGGTAACCTCTAAATCCATTGGGCCAATAGTCAAGATCAGATCAATTTCAACAACAATATCTCTATTGATGCCATCAAAAGCATGCACATAAATTTTATTGGGCCTGATTCTCTTAGTACCGATTTCCATTCGTTGCAGAGTTGAGAAAGGACAGATATATACCCGAGAACCACCATCTAGCATGACCCTTTTCACATAATATCCCTCACTTTTAACTATCAGAAGAAGGGCTTTGTTGTAGGCGGCCCCTTTCGGGGGAAAATCATTTTTTCTGAAAGAGATATGATTGATTGCAGTCATTGAGTGTTTTGATCAATACCTTTTGGTGTTCAGTTGAATTCATTAGCAGAGATAACAAAGAAACTTGAGCAGGCAACTTTCAGAGTTGGTCAATTATCTCGTAATTCGCCATTTTTATATTTTAGCAGAACTCTTCCGCTTCTTCATCACTCACTAGTTTCTTGATTGGGAAGCGCTTCTTCGTGGCATTATTCACTTCCTCCAGATTGAGGTACTTCTCAGCCGGGTTATTTTCCTTTACTTCTCCCAAGACTTCTTTACCTTTGTAGGTCACTACTACCCTGTTGTAGTTTCGTGGAATGGCGGTGGGATCTGTCATGGGCCTTTGAGGTGCACGACCAATGACCCTAGGCTCATTTAGCCTTGGTGAAATTACTGGCCCCTGCACCACATAGGTCCCTTTGGGAACATACATTTTAGCTCCCTTGTTTAACTCAAACCTTCTAGGATGGCTCAATGACATTTGTTCTTTTTTTCGACCTCGAGGAACATAGAGGACATCATCTTTTGAGGGTGCTGCCCTAGTTTTGGTTTCCTCTTTCTTTTATGTATTCTGAGGGGTGGTTTCATTCTTCTTCTCCCTATTGTCTTGTTTTACGATATCCTTTGGCTTCTTTTCCACATCGGCTATGGCAATGATGGCTTTTAGAGCAGGGTAAAACTCTGTATCTTCACAAATCATTCCAATAATCGGCCTGTTGTTGTGAGCCGATAATGGATTTTTGGTTACATTAGGAACATCTTCTTCCTTTAGAACTATTCTCTTTTGTTCTATCAGATTTTCGACAGCCCTCTTCAGGGTCGAACAGTCATGTGTATCATGCCCTTCCACCCCTGAGTGAAAAGCATATCGAGTATCGGCTCTGTAAGGAGGCAACGTTGGGTTCTTCCTGGTTTGGGGTATAGGTTTCAACAAACCCATATGAACAAGTTTTGGGAAAAAGTTGGAATATGATTCACCAATGGGTGTGAAGTTTGGCATCTTGGGTGGTTCTCGAGCACGGAAGTTGTTCTGTGGAGGTCGGGAATTATAGTGGGCTTGGTGAGGAGGTTGATTTCTAGGAAATAGAGCTCGTTTTTGATTGAATTGTTGTTGTGGCCTAATGTAAGGTTGTGTATTCATCACTGCGTATGGTTGAGGAGCCATATCATAGGATGCATCTTGATGAGGATAATAATGTTGTGAAGTGTTTGTGGAGAAGTAATTTCTGGATGGACATGGTTTTCTTACACTTGAAGTAGCCATTGAAGCTTCTTCCTTCTTGTTCTGATTTTCCATACCTCTAGAACCGCCGTTAATGGCTTGGGATGTAGCCCTTATAGCAGACTGACTTAGGATGCGCACTATCTTTAACCCATTCTCAAGCATTTTGCCAATTTTGATGGCCTCGACAAATGGTTTTCTCATCGCAGACATCATATTTTGAAAATAATTGGCCTCTTGGGCTTGAAGAAAGACACTGACCATCTTTGTTTCATCCATTAGAGGCTTTACTCTAGAGGCTTGGTTGCCCCATTTGACAACATACTCTCGAAAGTTTTCCGAGGACTTTTTCTTTAGATTTGACAATGAGTTCCTGTCAAGGGCAATGTCGATGTTATATTGAAACTGTCTCAAAAAATCCTGAGCCAGGTCATCTCTGATATGCCACCGAGATATAACTTGGTCCATGTACCATTCAGAAGCAATACCGACCAAACTTTCTCCAAAATATGCCATAAGGAGCTCTTCTTTTCCACCTGCTCCCCGCAATTGGTTGCAATACCTTTTGAGGTGGGCTATGGGATCCCCGTGCCCGTCATAATTTTCAAACTTTAGGGTTTAGAAACCTAGTGGTAGATGCACGTGTCGGAACATACACATGTTAGTGTAAGATACGCTCTTTTGCCCGCTTAAACCTTGTATATTTTTCAAACTCTGCTCCATACTTCTCATTTTTCGAGCAATCTCCTTTTGTTCAGGGTTCTTTAAGGTTTTCTCTTACCCCACAATAAACTCGTATCGGGGTTGCTGAGGGTAGGAATTAGTGGTGAACTGGGTAGGCTCTAGTGGGAAATATTATGCTTGAAAGGTGAAAGATGATGGGTCAAAGTTTGGCCTTGGCAAGGTGGGTGGTGTCGTGGCTGCAGAAGGTGGTGTAGTGAATATATTAGAGGCTGTGCCTAACATCAACACCTAGGGGAGAACCTCATAAGGCATTCCAGCAAAATGAGTCGAAATGGTAGGATATCTGTAAGGCCCCGAAAAATTTTGTGCTTAAAACCTAGTAGCTCATAGTGTCAAGGTCTGAATATTGTGTTAGGAATGTGTAGAATTCTTCTCGCCGCAGTTCGGACCCTCGGTGGTGACCTAAGCTTTAAAAATCAAAAGAATAAATTTTTCCAGAAAATTGTCATTTCTGCGGTCAAGAATGCGGTCGCAGTTCAGCTATGCGGACCGCATTCCTACCGCAGAGTGTATCAGAAGGTTTGTCAAATTGATGTTGAAAATGCAGTCCGATATGCGATCGCATAGTCAAAAATACGGACTGCAAAATCATCGCAAATCCCTCAGGGATTTTTGGGGGTCAATTCTGCGGCGCATTATGTGACCGCAGAACACGAATGCGGACCGCATTCTTGTCACAGATCATGTCAGAACATTTAGTTTTTTGGAGCAATTCTGCTGTCCATTATGCGGACAACATGTTAACTCTGCGATCGCAGACCCGACTCGGCCCAGATTTTCTGATTTTTTTAACCCGGTCTCTTCTTCAATAAAACACCCCAACACTTTATTTTTACATATTTTCTTAGCAAAATAACAGAGAGGGAGGAGAGATTCTTGAGGGAAAAACCTATCCTCTTCAAAGATTGTTCTTCTAATGGCTTGGTCCGGAAAATTCTAAAGCAAGTGTCTTCTTCCCCAAATTCTAAAGGTAAAAACCCTAACCCCTTTTTTCCCCTTGATTTTTAGATTTTTAAAGGAAAGAAAGATTTTCATGCATTAACTCTTGAAAATGGAAGTTAGACACTCATGCATGTTCTTTATACTTGAAATTTAGTGAAATGGAAATGGGTAGAAGTAAGGGGCGGTGCTCGATAACCCAAATAATCTCGGATAGTAATTGTGAATTTCGATTCTAAGATATATGTGTAACTTGTGACCTATATTGACGTTGCTAGATTATTGGGTGAATTGGAAGTAGGAGATAAAAGAAAAAGAAAGGAAATTCGACTCCAGGTATGTATGGCTAACTTTGATCCTTGTGAAATCGCCCTGTTTTGGTGTACGAATAAATGGTATGTGATAGCTATGTGAATTGTTTTTGAACTGTTGAACATAATGGGATTGGTACCATTGGCTATGGAAACACTTGTAACATTGTTGTGCCTATGACTTGAAAATTATTGTGATAACGTGAACCACTTGTGAATTGTGGAATTTAACGGAAATAGTATTGATGGTTATGGGAACACTTGTGAATCATTGTTGTGACTCCTAAGTGAAATGTTGTTGTGATCTTTGTGAATTGCTTATTGTCATTGATGTGATCTTTGTGAAGTGTTCTTGGTTGTTGTTGTGATTGTTGTGATTTGAAACTGTACGGTGGGATCGGGTTACGCGCCGGAACATAATATGATAAACTATGGGTTTGGGTGATAAGGGTGGCCGAGGTAATAAGGGTGGATGAGGTAATAAGGGTGGTATGCGATCGAAATCGCCATTTAAATCAATATGTGTACCAATTGTGAAATCATTGATGAGGAATTGTGAAAGGAGACAGCAGGAGAGTTTGTAATCTGCGGGGCACTGATTGTCCCTTTGTTTGGCTTGATTGTGCCTTCCATGTGTGTTTGGTTGTTGCTTCTATTGTTGTTTTCTACTTGTATATGGGTTGAGATCTACTTGAAACAAAGTTAGGTGTTGAAAACTTGGTTGGCTTGACTTGTTAATTCTTATGTATTTGGTTGTTGTTTCTATTACCGTGACTTACTTGTCTATGGCTTTAGTTTACTTGGAACAAAGTTTGTTCATACATACCAGTGCAATTCCAGTGTACTGACGTCCCTTTTGCCGGGGACGCTACATTCGTGTTATGATTGTAGGTGGATCCGTAGCAGGTACTTCAGTTCATCGGCAGTAGCACTCCTTCATCTTCCACTGGCCGTTTTGGTGAGCC
>MU673138.1:106535-214116 GCA_026770625.1 Nicotiana glauca
TCTCCCAAATTTTCAGATCTAGTTTTGAAGTTCAAACATTCAAAAAAATTCAAAAACAATAAAAATTCTCTGAAAAAAAAGTTTATTGTTTCATTGTTAGTTGAGTTCATTTTCAAGTTGCTCTACTTCTGATTTTATCAAAAACATTCAGAGTTATTTGGTAACTAGTTCGAAAGGATTTGAGGCCTGTTTGAGTAGATTTTTGGCCAATTTTACGTTAGTGACTATTCAGAATCAGTTAAGTTCAATTTCAAAGGATTTTGGGTGCCTGTTGAGTCATTTTGCTGTCATTCAAGTCTATTTGAATCATTTGCTGTCGTGGTTGGTTTTCCTGTTGAAATTTCCTGGGTGATTTGGGTTTGAGCCATTCCTGTTACTGACTATTGCTGCTATATCTGTTGTTGTTGTGTTTGGAATACTTTTCCAACGAGAATATTGCTGACCTTCTTCTTCTTTTGCTATAATTCGATTGCTAGGTACATCTTCTGAATTCCATCTAATGTAGTTACTCCACTGAAATGGAAATGCAGCTTTGGATTGATACTTTTTTTTATACTTTACTAGTTCATTACACAGTAGTTAGATCTATAATTTGCTTGATGAATTCGTTGCTTTAGTCTATTTGTAATGGACTGTATAAACTAATAATTCTCAGATTCGTATAAGTTTTAGACACTCTGTTGGGTTAGTAGCACAGTTCATGTTGATTGTAGTGAGTATCCTGTTAGTTTTTTTAGTATATTAGTTCAAAAGCAATCCATGAAAAATATTTAGTAATGGTTTCCATGTCCAATGTATTAGTTTACCAGTTTTAACTTGTTAGTTTTGGTTTGTTTTACTGCAGCAATTAATACTAGTTTGAATCTGTTTTAGTTTTAGGCTTTTCTACTATAGTAATTAAATGCAGAATAAGAAGCTAGTAAATAATGGAAATTAATAATAGTTTCAGTGACTCGAACATGTTAATCCTCTATTGATTCGCTTTCAGATTTAAATCTGCAAAATAGGAAATTAATTGTCAAAATTGGAAAAGCAGGGCATTGGTTTCTCAAGGGCCACACGAGTTGAATGTATATGTAAAGCTGATTTAAGGTCAATATTTTAACTGGTTTGAATTGAACACTGCTGTGAACTGATTTTCACTAGTTACAATTTGTGAATATGTTTCAAGTAGCTTGAGTAAAGTTCAGTAAGTTTTTTAGTTCAATTAAATTGAAATTGTGGAAAAGGGACCGATAGCCTACCCTTAGGCAATTTGGGACTTGATGCTTGAACAAGATAGCTCGGGTCCTGTTTGGACCTGTGCCCAGGCCTGCGAAGGGCTACGAGCTGTACTCCAGGCCCAAGCTGATTGAGGATTTGAATGAGTCTGAACCCATATACACCAACTATAATAGTTCTTAAACAATATTAATTAGTTAGGGCTTTTTCTTTATTATTAGAGATAAATAAAAATAGAAAATTTGTAGTCACTTTTAGGTTGGCCTTTTATTTGAAGTGATGAGGCATGCCTCGCCAAATGAAATACAAATGCGGGGCCCTCAATAAATGCTATATAAAAATACTTAGAGTTCGAGAGGACCGTTTAACGAATTTCACGGTCTTCTCCAAAGATAATAAACGCGTAGTTCCTTTAGGCGCATATTTTAATAATATTACCTTCTAAAATACGGGTGCATATTTATCTGGCCCAAATCTAAATCTCAACGAAGTTAAAATGTGTCAAAAACCACGGGTGCACTGGTGCGACGTGGTTCGAGAAATATTTTTACAACATTGTAATTCTTATAAAAAATAAAAAATAAATAAAACGGGCTACTAATAAAAGGCACCTAGGTTAGAAAATGTTTTAAAATCAGATAAAATGAAATACAAGAGTTGAGCGATCATGCTAGAACTATGGAATCCGGGAATGTCTAACACCTTCTCTCGAGTTAACAGAATTCCTTACTCGGATTTCTGGTTTGCGAACTGTTAATAGAGTCATAATTTCCTCGGTTCGGGATTCAACCAGTGACTTGGGACACCGTTAATCTCCCAAGTGGCGACTCTGAAATCTTAATAATAAATCCCGTTCTGATTGTCCTTTAAGTGAAAAAACTTCTTTATGCCCTTGCGGGTGTAGCGAAAAAGGAGGTGTGACAGCTCTGACGACTCTGCTGGGGATAAAACCTAGAACATTTTGTTTAGTGTTCAGAATTCGAGCTTAGATAAATTGTTGTATTTGGTTATATCTTATTTTCCTACATGTTTCATGCTTAATGTGCAAAATGTTTACCGCTTTCATATTATCCGAACTGTATATAAACTGTGTCGAAACCCTTCTCTTCTCACCTCCGGGGATGTGCTTACTGGTTGAGAATCCCTATTCTGTTACTGTCATACCTTGAAATAAGAAGGAGGCCGGACAAGTTACTAAGCCAGAAGATCCCGTGGGTTCCCGGTATGTAGCCCCTTCCTCGACTCGAGTTGTCCGCTCGGGTACACAGTCTAGAACACATACCTAGTTTTTGAATAACCTGACTTCATGCCAGATCCCTAGTAGGAGTGCTTATTTGCGTCACATGCATGTGACTTAGTAGACTGAATACAGTGGTTGGGTCCGTCTAGGATAGGTAACCAGGTATGAAAAGACCACCATGATGCATTTTACGTGTTGCATTAATTTGTCTCAGACTCACGTGCTGACCGGCTTGAATTTTGGAAAACGAAAAAGAAATAATATTGTAGAGAGTTGATTACATGATTTGGCAAAAAACTATGAATGCTGAAACTCTGTCGGATTTTTGAGAAAATAAAAGAAGTGTTTGGTGTCAATGGATAAGAAAAAACAAAAAAAAAACCAAAAAATTATTTTTATTTGCCAATTGAAAAGTGAAACAAAGAGTTTTTTTAGACATAGTTTGCGTCATTTGTCAACAAAGAAAATGAAGAAAAACGAAGGGATTTTAATTTTAATTACAAAAAGAGTTTTGTTTTTGAAAATAGCTAGTTTACTTGCCCGAACTACGCAGGTTTGATTCTCACCAGGTGTGAGATACGTAGGCAACCCTCGACGGGTCCAACTATCCCTTTTCAAAAATTCTCCAAAAAAAAATTATTTCGTCATAAATAAGTCTGGTGACACCGTTCATATTGAAAATAAGCTGAATGTCCCAAAAGGGCGGTGGAAGGCTGTTTTCGCAGGAATAGTCACTTTGAGTCATTTTAAAACGGTTAGCGGGCACAACCTTGGAACTCTTCACTCGAAGTGCTGAAGGGCCGTATTTGTAAAACCGGGTTTATTTGAAATTAGAAATTTGAATAGAAAGAATAGTGTCATTTTTGCTTTTAGGACAAAATAAGTGATTAAATCACCTTAATAAATGTGCAGGATGAGCTCGACTCAAAAAAAACCTTTCTAAATCATGAATAAAATCCCGTTGGAGTTGCATCTGTGGTGGAACGATTTGGGCAAAGAAGGACAGGGCGAGGTCAACAAATATTTAAAAGAGCTTACTGGTTTATTGGAAATTGCACTTTGAGGGGACATCATTAGAGTTTTGGTCACGTGCTGGGACCCGGCACACAATGGGTTCCATTTCTCAGACTTCGAGCTTACCCCAACACTAGAAGAAATGGCTGGGTACATCGGGAAAGATGAGGTTCCTTTAAAAGACAAATACTTAGTGGCCCCGAGAACTGTAGCCGTGCACTGATTTTTAGATTCTCTGGAGATACGTAGGACGGTTCACAATGAAGATCTGGAAAATGGCTTTTGCACCCCAAACTTCATATACCATAGATATGGCCACATCGGGGGGTTCAATAACACGGAAAGCAAGATATGTAGTAACGGAAACCGCCAAAAATGGGAGGAGCATAGGCATGTCGCTTTCATGGTAGTTTTTTTTGGGGCTTGTGGTGTTTCCAAGGAAAGACGGAAACATTGACATAAAAATAGCCGGGGTCGTCAGTACTCTAATGACTCAAGCCAAAAGCACTCTCGCACCTATGATATTGGCTGAAATCTTCCGCGCTCTTACAACCTGCAAAGCTGGGGAAAATTTCTTTGAGGGGTGAAATATACTTCTGCAAATGTGGATGATCGAGCACCTGTGCCATCGTCCTCAGTTCTTGAGTTATGTGTCTTCAGAGAAAACATGCATAGAAGAGTTTTATACAAGGATTAAAGGGGTCCATCTGCCGGAAGGATTCACGAGTTGGATTACATATTTCTGGTCCCTCACCGCCAGTCAAATAGAGTGGGCGCTTGGATGGTTGCCTATTGATGAAATCATATATATGCCAGCAGCAAGGCCGCACTTCCTCCTAATGGGTCTCAAAAGCATTTAGCCTTATGCCCCCATCAGGTTTTAAGGCAGCTCGGAAGGTGCCAGATAGTGCCGAAAGACGACGACCTTAGTGCTCAGGTAGTCGAGATTAGCCCTGACGGGTAGTTTCCTGATGCAAGAGTCCGCCAGATCTGGAATGAATTCCAATACTTAAAAGTAAATACTTGCGTGCAGGATCGGTCCAGATGTGAAATGTCACCGGGATACCTTTCTTGGTATAAGAGAGAATATGAGCACGAGAGACCAGCCAAAAGACCTTACATCCAGGAATTTACCGAAGCATCACAAGAACAGTGGGCCTGGTTAGCCAAAGAAAATGAATACAGAGCCAAAATAGGAGAATTGGAAAAGCGGGTCCAAGACCTTAAGTTTGAAAATAACATACAAGATGTGGTCGACGAGGGAGAGAAAAAGAGATTAGCTAAGGAGAATGAGGCCTTACGAGCCCAAATCCAAAAAATGAAAATGGTTGCCGAAAATCCCGTCAGGAGCTCCAAGGACGCAAAACTTATAGAAAGCATACGGCAAAGAGTGGATGACTACAGTTTTGACCTCAACAAAGCGGAAAGAGAATTAACTGGGTTCGAAAGCAGTTGGCTAAAAGTGCAGAGGAACGAGCCCGCATGGTCAAGAAGTTGAGAGGGAGCAATGTTATACAACAATAGCACAATTAGAAATGGACCTGCAACAACTCCAGGAGCGAAATCAGTAGACTTTGGAAGCCAGGGCAGAACAAATAGGGCGGCTGCTTCAGGAAAAAGGCATAATCAAAAAATGAATCCTAGCTATTGCTCATTACATCACCAGAAAATGCCAAATGTGCGAGAATATGACTCAGACTACCTTGTTTGCCTCAGTGATGATATTTGTGAAACAGAAAATGAGTGACCTGGACAGACTCCAAGTGGAACTTGCACATAGGCCCGCGGCGAGACTGACCGATGTCCCGCGGGCACTAGGAGCTTTAATGTATTCATAACCGTCATTAGAGTCTGTATTTTCTTTCACTAGAGTCTGTCAGTTATCTGAGACTGTACTTTCTTTTCAAGTCAGTCTGCACTTTCATTTTAAATTAGAATAATTGTTGATGGAGTTGGTAGCATGTCTTGTCGGTTAGAGTCTGTTAGTTTTCTTCATGCGTCTGTCTCGAGTACTTGTAATTGAAATGTTTTCTATTATTAAAATTTAAAATTCCAAAAACATGTGGTCCATATTTTACATTTATTGCATTTGATCTGATTCAGGCATGTGCACGATGCGTGCTCAGGTGAATCGCGAGTATTGCTCAGGTGCTTCGGGGCATGATACAGAGAAATGCTGGCACTTGAAAACGGCCATCCAGGAGCTCATTGATACCCGCCGAATTAAAGTACAGGCTCTGTAGACGCCTAACACCACTCAGAATCCATTACCCACCTATCATGAGACTCATATGATCGAGTTTGTGCAAAAAGGGGAGTGCAAGACACCTTCACAGATTATAATGATGATCAGGGCCAGTGAGAATAAAGCAAATGAGAAATTAATTAGTGGGGAGGCATTGGTCACAGTAGAACAGACAGTCAGCAAACTAGCGATGGCAGTAAAACAAGAACTAGTTAAACTACGAGGAGCAGTTGTCAAGCCCGTTGTGATTGTAAAGGGCGCTCGCGCAGAGCCGGTTATCATCAAGCTGGTGACTCTATTACCAGTGATCAGTGAAAAGGCCGTCCCATGTAACTATGACCGAGTGACAGTGACGTACAAGGGGAAGGAAATTAAAGAAGAATTTTGTGAAACCCATGGACTAACTCGTTCAGGGAGATGATTCGCCCCTTAAGTGCTGAGAAAGGTTAAAGAAGCCAAAGACAATCCAACACTAGTAAAGAGGGTAGTAACTGAAGAGGCTGAAGCATTCTTAAAGAAGATGAAGATGCAAGATTATTCTATTATAGAACAACTAAGGAAAACTTAGGCGTAGATTTCATTGCTGTCTCTATTGATTCATTCGGACGAGCAACTCCGAGCATTGATGAAGATTCTAAATGAGGCCCATGTTCCGAATAAGATCTCTATAAATCAATTAGAGAATATAGCGAACGAGATTTTTGAGGTCAACAGGGTTACATTTTCTGATGATGAATTGCCTTTGGAGGGTACTGAGCATAATAGGGCACTTTACCTTACCGTGAAGTGTGAAGACTCTGTGGTTACTTGAGTATTGATTGAAAACGGGTCCAGCACAAACATTTTCCCTCTCTCCACCCTGGAAAAGTTAAAAGTGGACAATGAGAGAATCCAGAAGAATAACATCTGTGTGCGAGGATTTGATGGAGGAGGAAATGACACGGTTGGTGACATTGTGTTAGAACTGACAATAGGACCGGTTGAATTCATAATGGAGTTCCAAGTGCTCGACGTGGCAGTTTCTTACAATCTCTTATTGGGTCGGCCCTGGATTCATGACGCAAAAGTTGTGCCGTCTACCTTGCATCAGATGGTCAAATTCGAATGGGACCGACAGGAAATTGTGGTGCATGGAGAGGATAATTCATGTAACACCATAGCCTTTGGATGAAGCTGAGGAAGACAAAGGTCCATGGGTTTACCAAGTCTTGGACACAGTAGCAGTTGCCAAAATTCCGAAAGGAGAGTGTATTCCCAGGCCCAGAGTAGCTGCTGCATCTGTCATGGTGGCTTCAGAAATGATAAAGAATGGATTTTTACCTGGAAAAGGCTTGGGTGCCTCGTTAGAGGGCATCACACAGTTTGTATCCCTTCCTAGAAACTTGGATACTTTTGGGTTAGGCTTTAATCCTACTACTGCTGACATAAGGCGAGCTAAGAAGATCAAATAGATAGCATGGACCCTTCCAAAACCCATACCTTGCCTATCCCGTTCCTTTGTCCAGCCTCGTACTAAGAGGCATCCAGCAATGGCAATGCTTAATTCTATATGGATGGAACTCGACAAGGAGCTGCTAGAAATGTTTGAAAAGTTGTTTGATGAAGTGAATATGGTGGAGGCAGGCGAAGGCTCAAGCAAAATAGATGTGCAGTTCGTGGGGGCCCATGCAAAGCTTAATAATTTGGAAGCTACTCCTGTTCCTACCCAGAGGGAGTCGTGGTAGTTACTTTTGATTTTCCTTTCAGTTTAATCTGGATTATTTCCAAGGTTGTAATTCAGATACTATGTTCCGTCCGTTTGGATGATTTAAACCTTGTTATATTACAATTTTAATGAAATGCAATTTCTTTCCTTTTTCTTTTTCATTCCTGATAGCCTTTATTTTGTCTTTCTTTTCTTTTTTGTACAGTCCCTTTTATGCTGGTTTTACTAATGTGTCATGTATGAGGAGTCTTCGGCCTAGTCTTGATTACCAATCTAACTCCGAAATAATAATACAAGAAATTGAGTGTGATAACGAGGTAGAATATGATGATGAGGAAGCCTTTGAAGAAATCAGTAAAGAATTAAGCCAATTTGAGGAAAAACTCAAACCTAATCGGAACGACAGAGAGGCAGTCTATTTAGGGGATCAGGAGAATGTTAGGGAAACAAAAATAAGTATCCTTTTAGAGCCCCCACTCAGAGAAGAGATAATCAACGCACTGCTTGAGTACAAAGACGTTTTTGCATGGTCATATGACGATATGCCGGGTTTAAGTACCGACTTGGTGGTCCACAAATTGCCCACCGACCAAGCATGCCCTCCTGTCAAGCAGAAGTTGAGGAAATTCAAAACAAATATCAGTGTGAAAATTAAAGAAGAGGTCACCAAGCAGTTTGATGCAAAGGTCATCCGGGTCACCCGGTATCCCACCTGGTTAGCTAATGTTGTGCCTGTACCAAAGAAGGATGGAAAGACCAGGGTGTACGTTGATTACCGTGATCTCAATAAGGTGAGTCCAAAAGACAACTTCCCACTGCCAAACATCCATATATTGATTGACAATTGTGCCAAACATGAGATCGGTTCCTTTGTGGATTGTTATGCGGGTTATCACCAAATTTTAATGGATGAGGAAGATGAGGAAAAGACGACATTCATCACTCCTTGGGGGAAGTATTGTTATAGGGTCATGCCATTTGGGTTGAAGAACGCATGGGCAACATATATGAGGGCAATGACCACTATGTTCCATGATATGATACATTGGGAAATTGAGGTCTATGTCGACGACGTGATCATAAAGTCAAGGAAGCAATGTGACCATGTTAAAGACTTGAGAAAATTCTTCTAGAGGCTCCGCGGGTACAACCTCAAACTTAATCCAGCAAAGTGTGCTTTTGGAGTTCCGTCGGGGAAATTGTTGGGGTTCGTGGTAAGTCGACGTAGTATTGAGTTAGACCCGTCCAAAATCAAAGCCATTCTAAATTTACCACCGCCGAAAAGCAAGAAAGAGGTGATGAGCTTGCTCGGCAGGTTGAATTATATCAGCAGTTTCATTGCCCAACTTATGATGACTTGCGAGCCTACCTTTAAGCTGCTAAAGAAAGATGTTGCGGTCAGATGGACGGATGAATTTCAGGAAGCATTTGACAAGATTAATGAATATTTGGCTAGCCCACCTGTGTTGGTTTTGTCAGAGCCGGGAAGACCATTGATCCTCTATCTGACAGTTTTGGATAACTGTTTTGGCTGTGTACTAGGGCAGCATGATGTCATAGGAAAGAAAGAGCAGGCGATTTACTACCTCAGCAAGAATTTCACATCTTATGAGGTAAAATACTGTCAGCTTGAGAGAACGTGTTGTGCTTTAACCTGGGTGGCAGAGAAATTGAAACATTACTTGTCATCATATACCACCTATCTCATCTCGCGGTTGGACCCATTAAAGTACATTTTTTAGAGGCCTATGCCCACAGGGAGGCTCGCGAAGTGGCAAATCTTGCTCATGGAATTCGATATTTTCTATGTGATCCGGACTGCAATGAAAGCACAAGCGGTGGCTGATCATCTAGCCGAGAACCCAGTTGATGATGAGTATGAACCGTTGATGACATATTTCCCTGATAAGGAGACAATGCACGTCGAGGATTAGAACAAGGCGAGAAACCGGGGTGGAAGTTGTTCTTTGATGGGGCTGCCAATACCAAAGGCGTCGAGATAGGAGCGGTACTTATTTCTGAGATAGGGCAACACTACCCTGTTACAGCTCAACTTTGCTTCTACTGCACCAATAACATGGCTGAATACGAGGCAGGTATCTTGGGTTAGAGATTGGTTATAGACATGGGTGTCCAGAAGATCTTGGTCATGGGTGACTCGGATCTTCTGGTATATCAGATTCAGCGAGAATGGGAGACTTAAAGACCGTACCGGTAGTGTTTGCATGACTTTGTCAACAGTTTCAGTCGATAGACTTCAGGCATATCCCAAGGATTCATAATGAAGTTGTTGATGCTTTGGCCACTTTGGTATCAATGTTGCATCATCTAGATAAGGCGTACGTGGACCCGTTGCAGATTCAGGTCCGAGATCAGCATGCCTATTGTAACATGGTGGAAGAGGAGCTTGATGGTGAGCTATGGTTTCATGATATCAAAGAATACCTCAGGATGAGAGTATATCTGATACAGGCCACAGGGGATCAAAAGAGAGCCATTAGACGCTTAGCGAGCAGATTTTTCTTTAGTGGAGGATTGTTGTACAAAAGAATTCCAGATCCTGGTTTACTGAGGTGCATGGATGCTAAACAGGCCACAGGTATCATGCCCGAGGTACATGCGAGAGTCTGTGGTTCTCATATGAGTGGATATGCATTGGCCAAGAAGATTCTTCAAGCAGGATATTATTGGCTCACTATGGAACGGGATTGTATCAGTTTCGTACGCAAGTGTCATCAGTGCCAAGTACACGGAGATTTGATTCATTCTCCATAATCTGAATTACACACAATATTGGCACTGTGGCCCTTCATTGCTTGGGGAATGGATGTCATTGGGCCAATCGATCTAGCAGCGTCAAATGGCCACAGGTTTATTCTGGTAGCCATTGATTATTTCACTAAGTGGGTTGGGGCAAAAACTTTCAAATCGGTAACCAAGAAGGCAGTGGTCGATTTTGTGCATTCGAATATCATTTGTCGATTCGGAATCCCGAAGGAAATTATCACAGATAACGGTGCCAATCTCAATAGCCATCTGACGATGGAGACATGTCGGCAGTTTAAAATCATGCACCGCAATTCCACCCCATATCGTCCTAAGGATAATGGAGTAGTCGAGGCATCTAACAAGAACATCAAGAAGATACTTTGGAAAATGGTGGAAGGGTCCAGGCAGTGGCATGAGAAGTTACCTTTTGCTCTGTTAGGCTATCTCACTACTGTTCGTACTTCAGTAGGGGCAACTCCTTATTCATTGGTATATGGTACGGAGGCGGTAATACATGCAGAGGTTGAAATACCATCCCTTCGAATTATTGCCGAAGTAGAAATTGACGATGATGAGTGGGTCAAAGCCCGTTTGGAACAACTGAGTTTTATTGATGAAAAGAGATTGGCAACCGTGTGTCAAGGACAGTTGTACCAACAGAGAATGGCAAGAGCATATAACAAGAAAGTGCGTCCGCGGAAGTTTGAAGTGGGGTAATTGGTGTTTAGGCGTATCCTACCTCATTGGGCTGAGGCAAAAGGAAAGTTTGCCCCCAACTAGCAGGGGCCATTTGTTGTAACCCGAGTGTTGTCCAATGGTGCGTTGTATCTAACAGATGTGGAAGGGAAATGTGTAGAAATGGCTATTAACTCTGATGCAGTCAAGCGATACTATGTATGATTTCTTTATCTAAATGTACCTAATTTTATTTGGCATGTTTTGAGATTGAAATAACGAAGGCATTTTGTTCTGCTATCCAAACACTTTATCTTTTGTTATCCCTTTGAGCCTTGTTCTATTTTATTTCATACCCCTCTTTCGGAATCAATAACACAATTGGAAAACCCGAGCGGGGAAAGTAAGTAGAGAAACAAGAGAAAAATAATGAAAAAGAAAAATAATAGAAAATAAAAAGAAAAGAAAAGGAAAAAAAGAAGGGGAAAAAAGACAAAAAAGAGAAAAGAAAAAGAAAAGAAAAGAAAAGAGAAGGAAAAGAAAGGAAATGAAAAGAAAAGGAAAAGTGGAAAAAGGAAAGATCGCAACAACGAAGTAATTTTATGGCCAGAACTACGTTGGACTTGATCCCGAAAGGGTACGTAGGCAGCCTCTCTTTGAGGTTCAGTCACAACAAAATAAAAGTCCAAAAGTCCCCAAAAAAGAAACTGAGGCAGAAGTTGTGGTTGTTGTGAGAAATCTGATTCCGAAATTTGTAATTTTGAACCCATGTTGAATTATTTTGAGCTTCTATACCCTTCTTTCTACAACCCATCCAAAAGCCAAAATACGGTCCAAAGAAAGACCTTCCGATCAATCTTCAATAAATGCCAATACGAGCAGGTAAAGTGATTCATGTTAGGGGCAACACTCTGGTACCAGAAGGAAAATGATGAAAATGAGAGAGTCTTATTGGTAAAAAAACCCTCACGGGCACCATAAGGCGACGTGAATTGAGAGAAATAAAAATGAGAGAGTCTTATTGGTAAAAATCTTCACGGGCACCATAAGGCGAACTGAGTTTTGAGAGATATCAAAAATGAGAGAGTCTTGTCGGTGAAAACATTCACGGGCACCGTAAGGCGAAGGTAAGTTTTCAGATGGGCAAACGAAACAAGTCTGTGGTTGAAAGCTACTCAAAACATGGCAAGACGAGCTAGGTTTGGGTTCTGGTGGAAGTCAGGTTATGAAAGTATGGAACAGCGAATGTGGCAATTGAAAGTTGATTGGTTGGATAGACTAGGCTGGTTAATCCAAATGCACGGCACGATCAATGGTACCGGTTGTTCCACTCAGATAACTCCTATCCTTTTCTCTTCATTACAAATCATCCGTTTTCGGAGTCTTTCTATCTTTAACCTTCGAGGTCATTGCATTTCATCCTCTTGAAGTCCGTCTATAAGATGTTTTCAGTGTCAGTTCTGTTCAAAAAACAAAGAAGGCTGTCAAGGCTAACTACCAGCTTCCCAGTTGTACGACACAACAGGGTCGGAACATATCAAAAGAAAGTAAGGCATGAAAGGACCAATGGAAATCCCATCCGTGGGTTAATCAGCTAACTGTGGGGGAGAAGCAAAGTTTCACAAGAGGGGTCAGAAACACAAAATAGCAATACAGGATAGAGCATTTGGGTCATCAAAGTTAGAGGGTTGAAAATCAGTCAGGAAGTTGAGGCGTTTCAAATCAAGTCCAGGGAAACAAGTTGGAGTAGAGTTGGAAGAAGGAACATACACAATAAGAATGCCAGCAGCTAACCACCATTTTATATTAACAAATCTTTCTTTGATTAAGACAGGGGCAGAAAATTTCCTTTGTCTATTTTGTTGCAATCAAGAGCACACTTGGTAACAAGGGAATACATTTTAAGTGCCGCAATCAGGAGACCACCTGGAGAACAAGGGAATACTTTTCAAGTTCAGCAATTAGGAACACACCTGGAGAACAGGGGAATACATTTCAAAGTTTCAGCAATAAGGCACCCACCTGGAAAACAAGGGAAGTATAATGCAAATTTTATCTTTCAAGTTTTAATATTTGGTAACATAACGCGCCCAGTCATCAAACTGGGGCAGAAGATTTTCTTTGTTTTGTCTGTTTTGTCGAAATCAGGAGCCCACCTGGAGAACAAGGGAATACTTTTCAAATTTTAGCAGTCAGGAGCCCACTCGGAGAATAAGGGAATACTTTTCAAATTTCAGCAATCAGGAGCCCACCTAGAGAACAAGACAATACTTTTCAAACTCAGCAATCAGGAGCCCACCTGGAGAACAAGGGAATACTTTTCAAATTCCAGCAATCAGGAGCCCACCTGGAGAACAAGGGAATACTTTTCAAATTTCAGCGGTCAGGAGCCCACTTGGAGAACACGGGAATACTTTTCAAATTCAGCAATCAAGCGCCCACCTGGAGAACAAGGGAAGTACAATTCAAATTTTAGCTTTTAATTACTTGATAACATGAACCTACCCCGTCTTCGCCGGCCACCGTGTCCCCACCACTGTTCCACAACATCTCTTCCGTCGGCCGGCTACAGCGGCGAAGCTCCAAACAACCTCAAAATTTCACCCCATATTCTCCTTCACATCCTCGTTTTAACTCTCACGTCCGTTTCCCTCAAATCCCCATAGATTTTCTCTAATCTTAGATCTAAAGTCCGGCCAAAATGCCACTTTGTCCAAATAGCCCCAAATTCGTACCATATACTCCCATAACTTCCCTCATCACTAATCCCTAACAAAAATCCCTCAAATCCAAGTAAAACTCCACGAATTTCAAATCTAGGGTTAATGCTTCGGGACTATTTTGATTGATTTTTCAGGTCGAGTAAACTTAGATTAATATTATAGGTCTATTTCCTATGAAATGGATGTATAATATTAATCTGAAGTTGATTTCGAAGAGTTATTATGAAGGCAAGAATTCAGTAAGTTTTTCTCTTTCTTTTCTTTAGTTTTAGTTTTATTCTCAAGTAGTTTTTATTTTCCAAAATAAGTTTAATTGGTAGCCTAAGTTCAATAGAATTCTATCTATTATTGATTAAATGATTCTGAGTTAAAATCTGTTCTTTTTAGTTTAAATTTTTATTTTTGATAGTTAACTGTTAAGTATTAGCTTAGTTTCGATTAGTTTAACTTGATTAGTTTGGTCGAATGACCTTCTTGAATCTGATTCCTTTTAGATTTGTTTTTTGTTTAATCTTGTCTCCAGCTTGTTGTAAAACTGTTTGATTCTCGTTTAATTGAGTTAATTTTGTTTTTAGCCTAAGCTTAGTTTAATTCATCTTTAGCATTCATTTACAGAGTAATTAGGTTTGTGGATTGGTTATAGCTGATGGGGGTTAACCATAGTTAATTTCTAAATCAAATAAAGGGTTTGTTTGGTTTGGTAATTTCAGGGGGGTTCAAGGGTAGTTTAGGCATGGAAAAGGGTAGTTTTATTAGAAATGGTAAATTCAAAACTAAGGCAAGGGTAATACTGGGATTTTAAGGGAAGGAAAATCAGGTTAGAACACCCTACACCCTTCTAGAAGGGGTCTAGGTGTAACTTTAGGTATTCTAACTACAGTAACTTTGGTAACAAGTTAGGAAATCAGGGGCTAAAGTGTTAAAAATTAAAATCTAGAATTAACATCTAGTTTTTTCTATAAAAGGGCAGTCCCCTTACTTCATTCACATGTTTTGGAGCCCAAATTCCCCCCCTCCCCCCCGCCCCCCCAACAAAAAAAATCTCCCTAATTTTCAGATCTAGTTTTGAAGCTCAAACATTCAAAAAAATTCAAAAACAATAAAAATTCTCTGAAAAAAAAGTTTACTGTTTCATTGATAGTTGAGTTCATTTTCAAGTTGCTCTACTTCTGATTTTATCAAAGACATTCAGAGTTATTTGGTAACTAGTTCGAAAGGATTTGAGGTATGTTTGAGTATATTTTTGGCCAGTTTTACCTTAGTGACTATTCAGAATCAGTTAAGTTCAATTTCAAAGGAGTTTGTGTGCCTGTCGAGTCATTTTGCTATCATTCAAGTCTATTTGAATCATTTGCTATCGTGGTTGGTTTTCCTGTTGAAATTTCCTGGGTGATTCGGGTTTTAGTCATTCCTGTTGCTGACTATTGCTGCTATATCTGTTGTTGCTGTGTTTGGAATAGTTTTCCAACGAGAATATTGCTGACCTTCTTCTTCTTTTGCTATAATTCGATTGCCAGGTACATCTTCTGGATGCCATCTGATGTAGTTACTCCACTGAAATGGAAATGCAGCTTTGGATTGATACCTTTTTTTTATACTTTACTAGTTCATTAAACTGTAGTTAGATCTATAATTTGCTTGATGAATTTGTTCCTTTAGTGTATTTGTAATGGACTATATAAACTGATAATTTTCAAATCCGTATAATCTTTAGACACTCTTGTGACGACATATCCTGTTTTCCCCATATTATGTTGTTCTATGCTTCAATATCAATATTTGAATGAATCGGATAGAATTGAGTTGGTTTTAGTTGGAAATGAGGCACTTAGCCTCTTAGAAGGAAGCTTGTTTTGGAAAAGTCAACCGAAAGTTGACTATATAGTTAGAAGGCTCGGATGTGAATTTTGGTGATTGGTTTATCTTCGGGGGATGATTTGTGACTTAGGAGTGCGATCGGAATCGAATTTGGAGGTCCGGTGTAGAATTAGGCTTAAATTGGCAAAGATGGAATTTTGGCGAATTCCGGTTGACAGGTGAGATTTTTATCTGAGGGTCGGAATCGAATTCCGAGAGTTGCAGTAGTTTCGTTGGGTGATTTTTGATATGTGTGAAAATTTTCAGGTCATTCGGACATCGTTTGGTTGGATTTTTTATCGAAAATGCATTTCGGAAGTTCTTGAAGAACTTATGCTTTGATTTGGTGAAATTTGATGATTTTGATGTTAACGATAGTGTTTTGATAATTGGAACAAGTTTAAATAAGGTCTTGGGGTGTGTTGGTGCTATTGTTTGAGGTCCCGGGGGCCTCAGAGTGATTTCGGGTGGTTAAACGGAGAATCTTGATGTTTGTTGCAGGTCTGGTGCACTTGGCTTCTGGTATTTCCGCATCTGCGGAAAAGGAGCCACAGAAGTGGTTGGTTGGGCGCAAAAGTGGAAGGCCGATGATTTAGTGAAAACTACATAAGCGGTCATATGGACGCAGAAGCGGTCCCGCATAAGCAGTTACGGGACCGCAGAAGTGAAAATTGCTGAATGGTTTTAATGAAACAGTGTTCGCAAATTTCAGAAGATAAGAAAACATTTTAGCCTTCGGGAAGAGGCGATTTTGGGCGATTTGGAGAGGATTCGAATGGGATTCCATCATGTATGAATTTATAGACTCAAATAATGTTGTTATGGTGTAAAAACAAGGATTAAACATTGAAAATCCAAGGATTTAAGGGGTAAAAATGAGGTTAGGGCTTGAAACCTAAGGAAGTGTAAACTTGATGATTTGAGGGGTCAAATGGACTACGATTCTTGTGTATTTTATATGTACGGACTCGGGGTGAGACGAGAATTCCGGTGATGTGAATTTCTTAATTTTTCGAGAAGTGGGCCCGGAGCTCGGGTCTTGCCAACTTTGTGTTTTTGGGTGTTTTTTGAGTTCTTTCAATTGGGTTATATTCCATTAGCTTATTGTAATGTATTCATTGTGGTTTTGACCAGATTCGACGCGCGAGGAGGTTGATTTGAGAGGAAGAGGCATAGCAGACTAGTTTTGTGGCCGGCTTGAGGTGAGTAATAGATGTAGATGATGACCTGAGGGTTTGAAACCTCGGTATATTACACTGTGATGCTATATTGAGGCGAGACACGTACTGTACGGTGAGTGCGGGGTCGATTATGATTGGGAACTATAGCTTAGTCATACCGAATGATGTTCGTACTGTGTTATTGGCTAGAAATTTGTTGACAAACCTCCTACGTGGATGGTTATGGTTATATTTGGGCTATATGCTGATTATTTGGACCCCGTAGGGATTATTATCACTGTTTCCATGATGTTTTCATGATATCAGTCCTGAGGTTTTAACCACTTACTTTATAATTTCTGATAGTTGGAACTGAAATTGGTATGTTTGACTTTGCCCGTGTGGCTCGCATGCATATAATTGGACTGATTGTGGATCGGGATGTTCGCTGCAGCGAATGTTACGAAAATATTGCTCTTGGGCTGTAGGAGCCCCTCCAGAGTCTGAACCCCCACAGTGAGCACAGGTACCCAAATGGATTGGTCTGTATGCCGTAACGGTCATGTGCATTTGCATTGCATTCATGCATTGATATCTATTTGCTTTATCTGTCTTTACTTGTTGTTATTACACTGTTAAATGTGTAGGAGTACTGATTGTAGCTTCACATTATTGTATTTTAGGGATTTCTTACTATCGGTCATTATACATGTCTATGACCACTGAGTTGGAAGACTCACTTTACTCCCTGCACCATGTGTGCAGATTCAGGTACCCCAGGAGTTTAGCTGAGCTTTTGCTGATTTCAGAGTTTATTCGTAGTTGTCGGGGTAGCTGCCTCACGTTCGCAGGACCTGACTCCTCCCCTATCCCTTTTTATTATCTTTCCGCATCTTTTGAAACTATGTATTATTGGAGTCTTATTACACACTATTGTTAGAGGATCTAGACTCATGACCCCCAGGTCTTTGGGAGTTTATTACGTATTGTCGTGATATTTAGCTTATTTCTATCTGGCAGTTTATACTTTAAGCTTTATTGCTGTTAATGATATTCAAATAATTATTTTTGAGCTTCATGCTTGGGTTGAGAGTGTAAATGATCGGGCTTGCCTAGCAGTTGTGTTGGGCGCCATCACGGCCGGGATTGGGGTCTAGCAGTTGTGTTGGGCGCCATCACGGCCGGGATTGGGGTCTAGCAGTTGTGTTGGGCCCCATCACGGCCTAGCAGTTGGTTAGTATCCTGTTAGTTTTTTAGTATATTATTTCAAAAGAAATCCAGGAAAAATATTTAATAATGGTTTCCATCTCCAATGTATTAGTTTACCAGTTTTAACTTGTTAGTTTTGGTTTGTTTTACTGCAGCAATTAATACTAGTTTGAATCTGTTTTATTTTTAGGCTTTTCTACTATAGTAATTAAACGTAGAATAAGAAGTTAGTCAATCATGGAAATTAATAATGGTTTCAGTGACTCGAACATGTTAATTGATTCGCTTCCAGATTTAAGTCTGCGAAATAGGAAATTAATTGTCAAAATTGGAAAAGCAGGGCATTAGTTTCTCAAGGGCCACACGAGTTGAATGTATATGTAAAGCTGATTTAAGGTCAATATTTTAACTGGTTTTAATTGAACACTGCTGTGAACTGGTTTTCACTTGTTACAATTTGTGAAAATTTTTCAAGTAGCTTGAGTAAATTTCAGTAAGTTTTTTAGTTCAATTAAATTGAAATTGTGGAAGACCAATAGCCTACCTTTAGGCAATTTGGGCCTTGATGCTTGAACAAGATAGCTCGGGTCCTGTTTGGACCTGGGCCTAGGCCAGCGAAGGCTACGAGTTGTACCCTAGGCCCAAGCTGATTGATGATTTGAATGAGTCTGAACCCATAGACACCAACTATAATAGTTCTTAAACAATATTAACTAGTTAGGGCTTTTTCTTTATTATTAGAGCAAATAAAAATAGAAAATTTTTAGTCACTTTTAGGTTGGCCATTTATTAAAGTGATGAGGCAAGCCTCGCCAAATGAAATACAAATGCGGGGCCCTCAATAAATGCTATATAAAAATACTTAGAATTCGGGAGGATCGTTTAGCGAATTTCATGATTTTCCCCAAAGATAATAAATGAGTAGTTGTTTTAGGCACATATTTTAATAATATTACCTTCCAAAATACAGGTGCACATTTATGTGACCCAAATCTAAATTTCAACGAAGTCAAAATGTGTCAAAAACTACGGGTGTACTAGTGCGACATGGTTCGAGACGCATTTTCACAACGTTGCAATTCTTATAAAAAAATAAAAAATAAATAAAAGTTGTTTACTAATAAAAGGAACGTAGGTTAGAACATGTTTTAAAATCAGATAAAATCAAATACAACAGTTGAGCGACCATGCTAGAACCATGGAGTCCAGGAATGCCTAACACCTTCTCCTGGGTTAATAAAATTCCTTACTCGGACTTGTGGTTCGCGAACTGTTAACAGAGTCATAATTTTCTCAGTTCAGGATTCAACTGGTGACTTGGGACACCGTTAATCTCCCAAGTGGCGACTCTGAAATCTTAATAATAAATTCCGTTCCGATTTTTCTTTAAGTGGAAAAACTTCTTTACGCCCTTGCTGGTGTACCGAAAAAGGTGGTGTGACCGGGAGCCATCCTATGGTCCATTCAATTTGATTTGCTCTTAATTTTCTCAAATAGGAAACCCAAGCTTCACACACTTTTGGTGGTTTGTAATCTTCCACTCTTTCCTCATACTTTTGATGAAATTGTTCCCGTCTAAATCATATTTCATGAACTTAGGGTGACGGCGAAGGTATTCAATCATCCATATTTGAAGAAAAATATGGCAACCTTCGAAAAATTGAGCTCCAGATTTGCACAAGGTTAAAGCCCGGTAAATGTCCGCCAGCACAAATGGGGCAAGTGTGTGATCTTTGTTGTCGACAAGCACCTGTGCAATTCTAGCCATATGAATGTCTATTGTGCCCTCTGCATTCGGAATACCGTGATCCCTAGAAATGCCACGATGAAAGAAAACCGACGATGAATTTTCCATATGCTCTTGTCTTTTTTTTAATTCAACCCCTTTTCATATGCTTCAAACCCAGCGGAATGCCCAAACCTGAAATATAGGAAGTAGAAAGAACAACACCCTTTGCTCAAGTGGGCCTTATTCATTTGTTTGCTGATATTCAGAAGATCGAAGAACTTGTGCACGGATGGAGCCTTGGGGAATATGAGTTTCTTCTTTTTTAACTCGTGGCCAAAATCAATATGCTCGTCTATTTCTTCCAAAGTGGGGTGAGCTCAAAATCCGAGAAATGGAACATATTGTTGACGGGATCCCAAAAGGCTACCAAGGCTTCGATTAAATCCTCCCAGAGTTTTTGAGCTTCGTTCTTGGGTTGAGAGTGTAAATGGTCGGGCTTGCCTAGCAGTTGTGTTGGGCGCCATCACGGTCAGGATTGGGGTCGTGACAACGTTGTTACGTTAGTAGCACAGTTCATGTTCATTGTACTTAGTATCCTGTTAGTGTTTTTAGTATATTAGTTCAAAAGCAATCCAGGAAAAATATTTAGTAATGGTTTTCATCTCCAATGTATTAGTTTACCAGTTTTAACTTGTTAGTTTTGGTTTGTTTTATTGCAGAAATTAATACTAGTTTGAATCTGTTTTATTTTTAGGATTTTCTACTATAGTAATTAAACGTAGAATAAGAAGTTAGTCAATCATGGAAATTAATAATGGTTTCAGTGACTCGAACATGTTAATTGATTCGCTTCCAGATTTAAGTCTGCGAAATAGGAAATTAATTGTCAAAATTGGAAAAGCAGGGCATTAGTTTCTCAAAGGGCCACACGAGTTGAATGTATATGTAAAGCTGATTTAAGGTCAATATTTTAACTGGTTTTAATTGAACACTGCTGTGAACTGGTTTTCACTTGTTACAATTTGTGAAAAATTTTCAAGTAGCTAGAGTAAATTTCAGTAAGTTTTTTTGTTCAATTAAATTGAAATTGTGGAAAAGGGACCAATAGCCTACCCTTAGGCAATTTGGGCCTTGATGCTTGAACAAGATAGCTCGGGTCCTGTTTGGAACTGGGCCTAGGCCAGCGAAAGGCTATGAGTTGTACCCCAGGCCCAAGCTGATTGAGGATTTGAATGAGTCTGAACCCATAGACACCAACTATAATAGTTCTTAAACAATATTAACTAGTTAGGGCTTTTTTTTTTATTATTAGAGCAAATAAAAATAGAAAATTTTTAGTCACTTTTAGGTTGGCCATTTATTAAAGTGATGAGGCAAGCCTCGCCAAATGAAATACAAATGCGGGGCCCTCAATAAATGCTATATAAAAATACTTAGAATTCGGGAGGATCGTTTAGCGAATTTCACGGTCTTCCCCAAAGATAATAAATGAGTAGTTGTTTTAGGCGCATATTTTAATAATATTACCTTCCAAAATACAGGTGCACATTTATGTGACCCAAATCTAAATCTCAACGAAGTCAAAATGTGTCAAAAACCACGGGTGTACTAGTGCGACATGGTTTCACAACGTTGTAATTCTTATAAAAAAATAAAAAATAAATAAAAGCTGTTTACTAATAAAAGGAACGTAGGTTAGATTATGTTTTAAAATCAGATAAAATCAAATACAACAGTTGAGCGACCATGCTAGAACCATGGAGTCCAGGAATGCCTAACACCTTCTCCTGGGTTAATAGAATTCCTTACTCGGATTTGTGGTTCGCGAACTATTGACAGAGTCATAATTTCCTCAGTTCAGGATTTAACTGGTGACTTGGGACACCGTTAATCTCCCAAGTGGCGACTCTGAAATCTTAATAATAAATTCCGTTCCGATTTTCCTTTAAGTGGAAAAACTTCTTTACGCCCTTGCTGGTGTACTGAAAAAGGTGGTGTGACCGGGAGCCATCCTATGGTCCATTCAATTTGATTTGCTCTTAATTTTCTCAAATAGGAAACCAAGCTTCACACACTTTTGGTGGTTTGTAATCTTCCACTCTTTCCTCATACTTTTGATGAAATTGTTCCCGTCTAAATCATATTTCATGAACTTAGGGTGACGGCGAAGGTATTCAATCATCCATATTTGAAGAAAAATATGGCAACCTTCGAAAAATTTAGCTCCAGATTTGCACAAGGTTAAAGCCCGGTAAATGTCCGCCAGCACAAATGGGGCAAGTGTGTGATCTTTGTTGTCGACAAGCACCTGTGCAATTCTAGCCATATGAATGTCTATTGTGCCCTCTACATTCGGAATACCATGATCCCTAGACATTCCACGATGAAAGCAAACCGGTGATGAATTTTCCATATGCTCTTGTCTTGTTTTTTATTCAACCCCTTTTCATATGCTTCAAACCCAGCGGAATGCCCAAACTTGAAATATAGGAAGTAGAAAGAACAACACCCTTTGCTCAAGTGGGCCTTATTCATTTGTTCGCTGATATTCAGAAGATCGAAGAACTTGTGCACGGATGGAGCCTTGGGGAATATGAGTTTCTTCTTTCTTAACTCTTGGCCAAAATCAATATACCCGTCTATTTCTTCCAAAGTGGGGTGAGCTCAAAATCCGATAAATGGAACATATTGTTGACGGGATCCCAAAAGGCTACCAAGGCTTTGATTAAATCCTCCCAGGGTTTGATCTGCATGATGTCTATCAGGGAACCCAACTGTTCATTCACCCAACCTTAGCTATCTTCGTCTAATCATCCCACCACCTGCGAATCTACAATCGAGCCCGTTCTATGAAAGATTGCGATGATTCTTGGACAGTATTCATTTGTACATACGAAGGGTTAAAGTTAGGTTTGACTCTTGTGGACTCTTTTTGCATAACATGTTTTCTAGAGAAAATCAATGGAAAAAGACCCCTTTTATTGCTACTTTAGCAAAAATAATCATTTTTGCAAACGTGACCCCTTCACAATTCCAAAAAAAAAATTTTAGGCCGGGGGTAAGTATTTAATTGGAAAAGACACCTTTTAGACAAACTTGCCCATTCCTTTTCGAAAATAGCCTTGTGACAATTGAAATGTAATCTAAGGCTATTCCAATAAGAAATAGCTTAAAATACAACCGATGTTGGATTGGTTTATTATTTTGACCAATGCTCTAAAATACCCTTTATTTTATTATTTGTAAAAAAAAATGAGGCCGAACATTATGTGAGTTGCCTACGTATCCCACTTTCGGTGAGAATCGGACCTGCGTAGTTCAGTCAGTTTTGACATAAAAATATGATATTTGGCCCACTCTTTTTTTTTTTAAATACATTCTCCTTTTTTTCCAAAATTTTGGTAGAGTTTCGAGACAATTTAAAATACCGACAATTTTAGAACGGGGCAAATTTCCTCCTCCTACCTCACTCTTGGTTTTTCTCTTTATTTACTTTTCCTAACTGGTCAACTTGTAAGGTGAAACAAATAAATATTTACATAGCACGTAGGCTGCATCAGGATGGTCTTTTATTTTGGGTACACGTGTACCAGACGGACCCAACCCCTATGTTGGGTCCCCAAGGTCGAATGCACGTGATGCAAATAATTGTTCCTACTAGGGATCCTGCATGGGATTACGTCATTCTAGGTTTAAAACCTGGGATTTGTGGACTAGACTTGGATTACCCGAGCGGACAACTGGTGTCGAGGAGGGGGCAACGTACCGGGAGCAAGAAAGTCTGCCCGGCCTTGTTGCTTTCCCACCCTCGTATTATTTGGTATAATTTCTATAGAAAAAGTGGGCCATGCGAACGTATGCACCATTTTCAAAAGACTCAGATGGGTGGCATAAGAAGACATTTAAATACAATTCAAGTACTATCAAAGCGGTAAATGACAAATAAAGCCCAAATAAAAATTGCATTAACAAGCTCGAATTCTTGAACCCTGAACTAGAAGTTCTGGGCTATTATCCCCAACAGAGTCGCTAGAGCAGTCACACATCCTTTTTTACACACACCCGAGAAGGTATATAAGGGAGTTTTTCAATTAAAATGACATTAATCGAGATAGGATTATTTAGTTAAAATCAGAGTCGCCACTTGGAATAAAATATAGTGCCCCAAGTCACCGGTTCATTTTAAATCCCAAATCGAGGAAGTTTTTTTTCAAAGAGTCTGCGAACCATAAATTCTGAATAAGGACTTTTGTTAACCGGGGGAAGGTGTTAGGCACCCCCCGATTCCGTATTTCTAGCACGGTCTCTTAGAAATTCATGCTCGACTTAATTGTTCAACTACTCATTTTTAGGACCTATGTGCCATTATCTTTTACCTCTTTTAATAGCTTGATTTGCTCATAATTAAAGAAATGAGTTACATGTACGTATACTTTTTCTTTTGACGCGTCAAAAATCATGTCATGTGAACGTGTCCACAATTAATAACGCTTTTTTTTTATTAAGAAATGTATGGTCAAAGTTGCGCGAACGCGTTCCTCGAGTTATTATTTTTAGAATTAAATTCGCAAATATATTACGCAAATGTATACATAATCAGGATACTAGTCTAAATCGTGCCTAAAGCCAACTAGGAGTATCAATATTATTTAATATCTATGTTAATACTGATATGAGGGCCATAGCTTATGGATTTGTCACACCCCGAATTCATTTATTGGAATCTAATTAATCAACACTAAAGGAATTCGCATTCTCTTTTAAACTGATGCTCAAACTAATTAAAGGAAAATTGCTTCAAAGAGAAACATGGATGACTATTTGAAAATTGGGGTGGGACAACAAATAGCATTCAGATGGGAAATTAACAGGCAGGCCCAGACATGATGAGGCCATGCAGTTCCGTTTATTCAGCCTCATGGTCCAGGGCCCAAAGAAGGGCCCAGGTCAGCAAGACTCGATTTCGAGTCTCCATGGCGCAAAAAAACATCAGCACATCAAGGATATTGATATGAACCCAACATGGATTTCAACAATACATAACTATGTTTCCATTAAGCTCACGTTTTACCAAAATAACTCATTCTTATCCTCAATTTCACCGATAACCAAACCAAACAGATATTCATGCTTACATTCAATTCTAAGACAATCTCACAAATAAACAATATAAAATTTAAATGCAGCTAAACTCCTTCTTACTACCAACAGTAACGGGACCTAGGGAATTAGTATATTATTCACTTGAATCCCAAAATCAGACTAAATTCTTAACACCGTGGATTTATTTCCAACACCTACTAGTAACAAAAGAGGAGCCATAATAACATATGTATACTTACACATAGAACAATTCAAAAATGAGAGAATTAGAACCACACTTTAGAGTTTTGCACAAATTGAATATTTCAAACATGAAATGAGTGAAACATCTGCTACTACGTGTGTATGACATTTAAGAAAGAAGTAAGGGAGATAGACAGGAGCTTAATAGCTTAAGTGAACACGTTGGAATCAATCTTCAAAATAAACAGGCTTATTGCATTTCGACAAGTTCCATGTTTTCAAGACACAACAACCATATTCATAGCTTCAATTGCCACTCAATATTCAAGGAAAATACCTAGAAACAAAAAGGGAAACAAAAGAAGTAAAGAATCAACAAACAGCAGCAACTGAAATCAGCTTGAAACCCAACAATGAAATAGTAACCCTAACAGCAGCTCAAAACCAAACATTAAAAACCTCAAAACTCAAACCATTTCACCTAAGTTATTTTTGCTAAACAGTGAAATTAGGGAACACAAACCAAACAGAATTTGAGCAGCTTTTACTAAAAAAAATGTGTAGATTTCAAAGTTATTTTTCAAATCTTTTTAAGTCTAGCCGTTTTCCTTTTCAGAATTTTTTTTGTCTCTAAAAATCTTTGACTTGTGAATGACGAAAGAGTGACTTTATAGGCAAGCTTTTAGGGCAGCAAATTTAATTCAGTTTATTGCTTTTACCCTTTTTGAAACTATCATTTTTGTTGTTCAATCCTTAGTTCAAAAATTAGATTTTCAGTTTAGTCCCAATCCCAGCTTTTAGGAAGGTCCCCTATTCAGTTATTAGAGATTCCCCCACCTACAATTCCTAAATTACCCCTTAAAACCCTTATTTTTACCCCTAAACTTCATGGGTCAATTTGACCTAATGTTCATACCGGCTTGAGTCCGCAAAACCTGGGCTAATCCTTTTCTTTGGGGCCTAAATTCGACTCGGAACTTCACAAAAGATTCGAGGAAGAAGGAAAAGAAGGGGAAATTCAGAGTCATTAGACTCCCCGAACCAAAGGTTCTCAATGTCCCAAAACTAATGGTAAAATCAAACAAAACTAAACTAACTAATGTAGATATTAATTAACATACAACCTAAATTAAAAGAAACACATGCAGAGATGATTTGAAGGAAATGAAAGAATGAAAAAAAATCAGAAAATAAAAGAAATAGAGGAAGATAAGAAGAGAAATGCACATGAAAATTAAACATCAGAAGATAAAGATAAATACCTTAAATTGGCCCGGATAGTGAAAAATCGAAAAGTGTCACGACCCAATTTCCAAACCCGATCGTGGTGGCGCCTCTCAAGAAGACAAGGCCAGCAAACTAACTCAAATCGTCTCTTTAACAGTTATTAAACATAAATGAATAGATAAATACAACTTAACGACAATAATAACCACTATTTACAACCCAACACAACCTGACCGGAGCGTCACAAGTCCCGAGCATCTAAAGAAAACCTGGACACAACTATAAGGCCAATAATATACAAGAAATAAATTCCGAAATTCTAAAGACAACGTCCGGTGCCGTGAACGCTGGCGGTCACCTTGCCCAGCTTCAATAGTAATACCTTCAATCAGCTAATAACCCACTACCGGGTGAACAATACCTGCAACTGCACGCGAGGTGCAAGGAGTAAAGTGAGTACTCCAACTCAGTGAGTAATAAGAGTAAATAATAACTGAGCGGCAAGACATCACGTAAGAGCACTCCATCATGCTATATAGGACAGTACAACCCATTAAGAAAAATAGTAAAATCGTTAAAATCCTTTAGAAATATCTGGTTCAGTTAAAACACTCTTTTAAAAAAATCCTTTTCCAACAGTCAAGCATATGACTGCGATATTAGATAGTGCAAGTCAGCACATAAGCCAGCCCCTCGGGCACAACACTCCACCAACAAATAACACGAGGGTATCTGGTAAACAGCGCAAGAAGTAGCATGGATGCTAATGAAATGAGAGTGTTGAATGTCATGACACGTAGTACAAACAGGAACCAATGCATGAATGCATTGCAATACATATGACCGCTGCATTGCACAACCCAATCCATTTAGGTATCCGCGCTCACTGTGGGGAGTTCAGACTCCGGAGGGGCTCCTACAGCCCAAGCGCAATATCAATATCACACCGCTGCGGCGTGCAGCCCGATCCATCTTCAGTCCAGAAATGCACATATAACACTGCTACGGTGCGCAACCCAATCCATGCTCAGTCCAGAAATGCACATAAGCCACTTGGGCAATATTCAAATAACAGTTCTCAACTCAAAACGTCAAAAATATGTTGTTTAAGTTTTCAAATCATGAAAAATGGCCGAATTTGCAAAAATAGTATTAAAACCCTGGATCGAGATCAAATAACATGCAAAGTAATGTAAAATTAGTGATATAAATCCCTGAGGGATTCAAATAATCGGCACGAAGCCCAAAACATGGCAATCAGCCCAAATTATGATGATAACAAGTAGTTCAGTCAAATATGCGGTAAAAATCAACAATCGGGACGGACCAAGTCACAATCCCCAACGGTGCTCTACCCCACGCTCATATTCGGCATGCAAGTCACCTAAATACAGCACTATGATGTGCAAATTCAGCGTTTCAAACCCTCAGGATATCATATACAAGCATTACTCACCTCGAACCGGCAAAATCTCTAGCCCGCGATGCCTTTGCCCCTCAAACCGGCCTCCACGCACGTCGAATCTAACCAAAAATCAGAGCGAATACATCACAATGTGCCAATGGGATAATACCCAATCGAAAATAATCGAAAAATAGCAACAAATCTCGAAACTAGCAAAACCCGAGCCCCGAGCCCACTTCTCGAAAAATTACAAATTTCACCTCACCGGATTCCTCGTCTCGCCACGAGCCCTTACATATCAAATTTACGAAAATCGGGGTTTAAATGCCCCCTCAAAGCCCCAAATTTTCATTTCATGAACCAAGCCCTAGTTCTTCCAATTTTAAGCCTAATTTCCATGAATTTCTAGATGGATTTAACAATAAGAACGAGTTTTAAGTTTAAAAATCTTACCTCCAATTGATTCTCCTTGAATCCCTCTTCATTTTTCTTCAAAAAGCTCTAAAAAAGTTCAACAATGGAGGAAAAATGACCCAGAATCGCAGAGCAAATGTTTTTAACATTTTTTTTGGGTACTGTAGCTAACACTATACGATCGCATTAGAGCTCCTGCGATCACATAGAACAAAATTCTCGGGCACTGTAGCTAACCCTATGCGATTTCATAGAACAAAATTCCAGGGAACTGTAGATAACCCTATGCGATTGCATAGACCAAAATTCCAGCTCCAAATTTAACCCTATGCGATCGCATAAGCCTCCTACGATCGCATAGAACAATTTTCCTTCGTCTCAAATTACTCTATGCGATCAAAACACTCCCTATGCGATCACATAGCACAACCAAACAGCCCCCATAATTTCTTCTGTGCGATCACATAGAACAAAAGTTCTCTGCAATTTTTCTGCAGCATTTTTCAACTCCAAAATTCCCGTAGCCATCCGAAATCATCCCGAGGCCCCCTGGACCTCAACCAAAAATACCACACCTCTTATAACATTATACAAACTTGTTCCAATCATCAAAACACCTCAAACAACGCAAAAACCATCAAATTACATCGAATTCAACACTAAGTTCTTCCAAAACTTTCAAAACTCACATTCGATCAAAAACCTATCCAAAACACGTTCGAATGACCTAAAATTTTGCACACATATCCCAAATCACCTAATGACTCCCGGATAAAAATGTCACCTATCAACCGAAAATCGCCAAAATACTAACTTCGCCAATTCAAGCCTAATTCTACACTGGACCTCCAAAGCCACTTCCGATCACACTCCTAAGTCACAAATCACCTTCCGAAGCTACTGAATCACCAGAAATCACATTCGATCCCTCTTACTCATAAGTCAATGTTCGGTTGACTTTTCCAACTTAAGCCTTCTTAAAAGAGACTAAGTATCCCATTTCTTATCAAAACCAATCCAAATCAACACTAACACACCATATACCGATAACAAAACATGAAGAAGCATACAATGGGGGAAATGGAGCAATAACACATGAGACGACGGGTCGGGTCGTCACAAAAAGAACCTTCAAACCTTTAAATTTTGGCCAAGTTTGACATTAATCGTGTGTTTTTATCAAGAACACACGAATAATATCCAACTAGACCCCAATCTTTACTGAAATCTCGATCTTGAAGGTTTTTGATATTTGAGGGCTTGACTTTAATCTAAGATTCGAAGAATCCTAGGGGGATTTGAGGCAAACCATTGCTGGATTTTGTGTGAGGGGGTTATGGGGGTTATGTGGTGTTGATTTGGGACTGGTCTGAGGTGGAGCCGCCACCGAAGGAAGCTAGGACGGTACTAGGGTTGAGGAGGTATATCTGAAGATAGGGTGAAGTAAAATAGACGAGTTAGAGAGGGGGGATAGGCTTTAGGATAGTTATATATTAAAATGTGGCTCAGTTCCGGAACGTCCGATCAAATGAGATCGACAATCCTGATCAAAACCACTAAAACAATATTGTTTGGGTTCCTGAGTGGGGTTTGGACCGGGTAACAGACAGGTGTGGGCCGATTTTGACCAGGTCATAGGGTATTTTATCAATTGGGCTGGGGGAATTTCAAGTATTTGGCCCAAAAATCAGAACCTTTTCAATTCTTTTCCTTTTCTTTTATTTCAAAAAAAAAATTCTTTTCAAAGTTTAAAATAAAACATAAAGTAATCCCTAAATAAAATTATCCTACCATATTAAGTTAATTAATTCTAAATAATCATTGCCACAACTAATATTAAATACTAAATTAAAACAAAACTACCCAAAATTCAAAGCTAAAAATTTAAAATGCAAAAACAAGTTTCTTTTTCCATTTTTTTGTAACACACTAATTTAATAATTAATCTAAAAAATATTAAATTAAATCCTAAATTCAAATGCAATGTATTTTTATGATTTAAACAAGATTAAACATGCACACAAAAATGTAAACAATCAGAAAAATTCTACAATAAATCAAATAATTAAAAGAAAAAAATCTAATTTTTGTGATTCTGTAAGAGTAATTCATGTGATGCAAAAATCAGGTGCTCACATTGACGACATGAGAGAAGAAGAGTTGAGATGTATCTTCTATTGATACATATTGTGGAGCTTCAATAAAGGTAGAGTACTTGGAAAACCGATCTACCACAACCAAGATAGTTGTGAGATCTCCGACCTTGGGCAATCCGGTAATGAAGTCTAGGGATACGCTTTCCCAAGGTCTCTTTGGGATAGCTAGTGCTTCCAAGAGTCTCGCTTTTTTCAAGCGGCCTGAATTGTCTTTCTGAAATACTAGATAAGTCTTCACTAGTGAGCGACATCATCGGCCATTTAAAGCCAATAATATGCACTGCAAAGTAATGCCATGGTGCGTTCTTCACTTGGATGGCCAGCCCAAAGAGTATCATGACATTCTGCCAGAAGAGTCCTTCATAGATCTCCTCCTTTAGGAACATAAAGTCGGTTCCCTTACACTTTCACAAAACCATCTTCCATGTAGAACTGGAAAGTCTTGCCCTGTCCTACCCAATCAACCAAATATTGTGCAGCAGGATCCTTGGTGGGTAGATCATGTATCTGTTCCTTGATAGAGGTGGCGACTTCGCTCCTCCTTAGGTGGCGAGTACGCACACCGATTCTAGATCAGCTCTCCGACTCAGCACATCAGCAACATGATTGGTTTTCCCACTTCGGTACTCCAGGTTGAAGTGGAATTTCGCTAGAAGTTCCTTCCATGTGGCATGTCAACCATTCAACTTCGGCTGGGTTATGAAATGGATAATTGCTGTGTTGTCTGTCTTGACCACGAATGGGGTCCCAAGTAGATAGTGCCACCAAAGGCGCAAGCAGTGGATGACAACCAATAATTTGTTCTCATGTGCAACATAGCGCTGCTCTACATCCTTCATCTTCCGACTCCTATATGCTACAAGATGCCCTTCTTGTAGAAAGACACCACCAAGGACATAGTCGGATGAATCTGTTTGTACCTCGAATGATTTGGCCAAATCGGGGAGGGACAAGATGGGGCTACTAGACATAGCCATTTTTATAGACATAGCCATTTTTAATGCATTAAAGGACTCTGCTCGCCTTGGTCCCCAATCCCAGGGTGTGACCTTCTTGAGGAGTCTTATCAAGGGCACCACAATGAGGGAGTAGTTTTTCACAAATCACCGGTAGAAGTGGCATAGGCCAAGGAACTCCCTCAAGGCGTGGACATCCTTAGGCGGCGGCCAATATGTGATTGCCTGAATCTTCTGCCGGCCTATCTTGATCCATCCTTCTTCGATGAAACGTCCAAGGAAGTCAATGTGCTTCTGATCAAAGGAGCACTTGGATAGCTTCACATATAGTTTATGCTCCCGTAATCGAGCTAGGACCTTCCACAAGTGCACTAGGTGTTCTTCCAATGTTTGGCTATATACCACAATGTCATATAAATAGACCACCAAGAATTCATCAATGTACTCTCAGAAGATTTGGTTCATCAAAGTGCAAAATGTAGATGGGGCGTTAGTCAAGCCGAACAACATGACCAGGAAGTCGTATGACCCATATCTTGTCACGCGGGTCATCTTGTGTTCATTACCCTATACAATCCAAACTTGCCAATAACCATTCTTGAGGTCTATCTTGGTGAACACCGTCACACCTCCCATTCTATTGAACAAGTCTGCCATTAGAGGAATAGGGTACTTGTTCTTCACGATGATTTTGTTTAGAGCTCGATAATCAACATAGAGTCGCAGGTTGCCATCATGTTTCTTTTGGAATATAATAGGGGACCAATATGGGGACTTGGAGGGTACAATAATCCATGTATCTAGCATTTCCGTCAATTGTCTCCGAAGCTCAGTGAGTTCGGGTTGTAACATTCTATAATGCACTCGGGCAGGTGGCTTTGCACCCGACACCAACTAAATTTCATGGTCCACAGTGTGCCTAGGCGGGAGACACTTTGGCATGTCTTCATGAAATCTTCAAACTCCAGTAGTAGCTCCTTCACGGGTTAAAGAATATTACATGAGGAGCATTCTATATCTTCAATGAAGAGGGTTTCCAGGAATATAGATTCATTCCTTTTGACCTCTTCTTCAATTGTAAGGCCGAGATGTTCTCAACGGACATCTTCATGGGCATGCACGGGAAAATGCAGGTCTTGGCCCTATTTTTTCCCATTATTAGTAGCATGTTTGAAAATAGTAAAGGCATGGTATTGGCTTTCCTTAGGAATTCCAACCCAAATATCAACTGGAAGTCATCTATGATCACCACTCATAGGTTGAATTTTCCTTCGTAAGGGCCAAGCTTCACGGGTACCTCTTTGGCTATTCCACCCACTAGTTGGAGAGGTGAGTTGATAGCCTTGACACAACCTCTAACTTTACCTACAACTAGACCAAGGCGCTCTACTTAAGTCGAGGCTAACTAGTTGTGGGTAGCACATGTTTATATCATAGCCCGAATAGGCTAGACATTCACCTTCTTCTCAATGAAAATTAAGGTCCTCTATTATTTAAGAGGAGTCTCCTCATTTGCCTTCTTTTTCCCTTTCTTGGTGACTGGACTTGGGTCCTTCTTCTTACGAATACCAGCACTGATCTCCGTTAATGCCTCAAAAAATGGAGCCAACAATTGCATTGAAGGCACCTACTGGTTCAGTCTGGTCTACATCATCTGAGTCGTCATCAGTCCCATCATCAAATGCATGATAGGCGTTCATCTATGCATGTGGTCACTCATTGTTCCAATATGGTCCGCTGCAATAACGACATCCTGAAGGAGGCTTTCTTCCCCGATCATTGTTGTTTGATGCAACACTATTGCTGCCTGAGGAGAGAGCCTTAGACTTGGTTGAGCTCCGATCTCCCCCATTTCTGCTAGGGCCACCATTGCTAGACTGGCCCACTTTGAATCTCGCTCGGACAGGCGGCTGAGGCCTATCTTTCTGAGCTTCCACTTGATAGTCTCTAAGGTATTCACCTTCTTGGATTTCCTTGGGTAGGGCACCCTACCCTTTGTCTTTGTAGCTCTACACGTCCATAAGGTTTCAACCCTTCCAGGAAGGTGAAGAGCTTGTCTTTGTCCCCCATGTTGCGTACATTTAACATGAGCGTATAGAATTGCCACACGTAGTTCCGCACTAATTTGGTCTGGCATAGCTCCGGTAGCTTTCTCCTTGCACTGTATTCAACATTTTCAGGGAAGAATTGTCGGCGTATGGCTGCCTTCAGTGCTTCCCATATCTCAAGAGCATCTTCACCAGCCCTGATGGCTTCGTACATGACTCGCCACCAGATTTAAACATTACCTTGAAAATGAAGTTATCCACTTCTTTGCACTCTTAGCCCCACTGTATCACTTTGGCTCATGAATTTTTAGTTTTTATGCCTCAGAAGCGGGGTTCGCAGCGCCGCCAATTTGGTTTCCACCTCCTCGAAGCAGGCCTTGTAATGCATCATTGACAATATTGAGTTGGTCTGTCAAGTTATCAATAGTTTCAACGTCAAAGACGAAGTTCTCCACTTCCATGGCACTCATATCCCCACTATATGTCTTTGGCTCAGGAATTTTAAGTTTTTGTGTCTCAGAAGTGAGGTTCACAGTGCCCCCGAGTTGGTTTCCACCTCCTAGAAGCATGCCCTGTAACGCAACATTGATAAGATAGAGATTTTCTATCAATTTGTGAATAGTTTGTTGCATGGCAGTCACCTTGTCTACCTCTTGTTCCCTATAGGATAAATCATTGGTACGCTCATGTTGGAGTCCCTCGAATTTGCCAAAAATTTCAGCTGCCTCTGGCTACCATCTACCGATCTCCTCGGAGTTGCGACTAATGTTTTCTATGTCAACTTTGGCTTGGAGCACTCTGTAGTCTAGGTCGTCCAACCTTTGCACTACATTGGTTCTTAGTTCAAGCACCATATCCACGATGGGCGGTAATACTTCAACTGTATCCTCAAGGGCCGCAATATTGTCCCCATGATTTACCATGGTAAGAAATGGTGGTAAGGTCAATGCGTTCCCTCGTTTGATGTCGAATCTGGCTCCGATACCAACTGTAACATGGTGCTTTCCTGAGATTCCTTGAAATGGTGAAGTAAGGCTAAGCTACTAATGTCACTGCAGTTATTGTCTGCCAACTGAGGTCCCCTCAGTACACTAGACTAGATTGCCAGTGCGGTACGGGAAATCCAATGTCAAGAGCAATTGAGAGAACATTAATGAGAATTGAGAATTGAGAATGAAAGAAAGCTTAATTGCATTAATGAAAGCTATTACAGAAAAGCAATGCGGTGCCGAGGGTGAGAGACACCAACACAGAGAATTGTTTGCTTGTAAGAAAGTTTGATTGGTTGATCCCTCCTAATAATTCTTAAAAAAAATAAACCACAGCTACAAGACTAGAGTTGACTAAACTACAGAAACATGATGGAATTACATGAAATAAAACTACTCTATACTTACAATGAAAAGGACTTAGTATTTTACAAGGCAGAAATAGGTCCGTTGTCAGCAGCAGCATCTTTGGTATCATGGTCGGTGCATGCAGCGCTATTGGCATCTGCCTGCAAGTGGGAGCTAGCGAGGGATATCGGTGGGATGAAAGGGGCATATGTGCGCTTGTCACTTAGCGTGACCAAGACTATAGGGCCGTACATGGCGCTAGGCATTGGGAGGCTTGCTAGGATGCCACGAGGTGTGCCCAAGGGGTCATGGGGCATGGCTGGAAAGCCGTCCATGAAAGCACTCACACTATACTTCTTGACTTAATTGTGCAGTGAGGTAGGTATATATGGTTATTAGTCTGACGCGCACGCTTGACTTATGATCGAGACTACATGGTGAGTTGCCCTTCCGAGCCTTTCAGCAGCACGTTGAGTCTCTCTTTTTGATTTATTTTCTGTCTATTCTATTACAGACAGTAGGGTAGAATTCTTTTGTATATCCTGCTAGTAGTCTATATACTTGTAACACTAGATCTTGCACACACACTAGTAGACTCATGATATTAGATTCATTGTATGAATTTGATTTTCACTCACTTGCTTCCGTTTATGTATTTTACAATTGTTATTTCATAAATAATTTTAAGTAAGGAAAGTTATTTACTTGGCAAAACTTACTAAATGGGAAATCACTAGATTATTCAATGTTGGCTTGCCTATCAACGGTGTTAGGCGCTATCACGGCCTATAAATGAATTGGGTCATGATAACATGGTATCAGAGCACTAGTTCAGGTAGGTCTCACGAGGTATGGGCAGACCTACTAGAGTCTTGCGGATCGGTGCAGAGATATTCCTACTTATCTTCGAGAGGCTATATGGTGTTAAGAAACTACTCATTATTCATCTCGTATCAATCAGTTGATGGTATAATAAAGTTCCTTTGTCTCATTTTCTCACAGATGGTGAGGACGCATACAACATACGTTTTAGACTTGGGAGTAGCTTCTTCCCTCGTTCTTAGAGGTCGGGGTAGAGGCTGGGGAGAGAACTGGCCCGAGGCAGGGGATGAGCGTTTCCCAGAGCTGCCCCAATAGCACTACCAGCAGATCTATTGGAGGACTCTATTATCGAGGAGCAAGGCAAGGTTCCCACAACACATCCAGCCTCATTAGATTTCATGTCGGCACATGTCTTTCAGGATGTCGTGGGCCATATATTGTGTTTCATGGACACTATGACTCAGGCTGGTTTATTTCAATACATCCAGTCACTTCTCAAGCAGGAGGGGAGCACAAACCCCTAATGCCTAGGATCTAGGGCATGCAGCTATCTTATAACAAACCTTGGGTGAACTACTTGTTGGTGGAGCCTAGCTAGTTGCAATAGCTACACCTAAGCCTAAACCAGTTGTGGTCGGTGAGCCACATAAGCTATTAGATAGATTGGCTAGGCTACACCCTCCTGTCTTCGGGGATGAGTGGCATGAGGATCCCCAAGACTTCATTGATTGGTGCAGGGATAGACTGCATAACATGAGGATATTTGAGTCCCATAGGGTGGATTTCACTACTTTCCAACTGGAGGGCAGGGCCTCTAGGTGGTGGTAGTCTTATCTTATGGGTACCCTAGTAGGTTATCCTTCCACGACTTGAGAAAAGTTTACACAGCTTCTCTTGGATATGTATATTCCCCCCTCTCAAATGGAAGAGTTGCGATTTCAGTTTGAGCAGCTTCAGCAGGGTGATCTGCATGTGCCCTATTATGAGGCGAGATTCTCTTAGTTGTCTCGCCATGCACTTATGATACTTCCTACTGAGGCGGAGCAAGTGTGGAGATTCATTGCGGGATTAGACTCAGGTATTCATTCTATTATGGCCCGGGAGGTTGAAATGGGTACTTCTTACCAGCTAGTGGTGGAGATAACTTTGAGGATTTATGGTTACCTCCATAGGGATAGAGAGTAGATGCTGCAGGACAAAAGGTCCCATTTTTCTAGAGATTTCAAAGATGCCCCAGCTGGGGCAGAGGTTATTTTTGCAAGTGTCAGCCTAGCAGACCCCCATATTCAGCATCACCACCTTCTCGAGGTGTTCCAGTGCAACCTTATTTTAGTGCTATGCTAGATACTTCTTACTGCCCGCCAGCCATTCAGGGTTCTTCTAGTAGGTATTTGGGCTATTGGGTTCTTCCAATGGTTACTTCAGTTCCATGCCAGAGAGTTCTTACCACCCACCAGCTATTTAGGGTTCTTCCAATGGGTATTTAGGCCACTAGGATTAAACTTCAGGGCAACTAATCACCACACTGAGAGGTTTTTTCTAGGACAGAGATCCCAGTCATGTGCGGAGATTCTTACCCAGGCTTCGAAGCACGGCAATGCAGCAGGGCCAACAGCCTATAATTCTAGCACCAACTGTCCAACTGCCCAAAGTCAGGGGGCAGGCAGGTAGGGAAGGGGGAGGTCAACCGACTACCATTTATTCTGGTGGAGGCCATCTTGCCAGCACTCTATCCAGGTTCTATGCCTTTCCTTTCAAACCAGATGCAGTGGCCTCATATACCGTGATCACTGGTATTATTTCTGTCTGAGGTATAGATGCTCTGGTACTATTTGATCGAGGGTCTACCTAATCATATGTGTCATCTCTTTACTTATTTCCTGGATATTCCCTATAAGTTATTGGGCACTCATGTTTATATGTCCAATCACGTGGGTGATTCTGTCATGGCGGATCGAATTTATCGATCTTGTCTACTTACATTATGTTGTTACTTGACTAGAGTGTACCTTATATTGCTTGATATGAATGACTTTGAGATCACCTTGGGCACACAATAGCTATCCCCATATCATGTCATCCTTTATTGCCATGCGAAGACTGTTATTTTAGTGATGCTAGAGTTGCCGAGATTGAAGTGGAAGGGTTCATCTATTAGTACATCTAGCCGGGTCATCTTTTTTTTTGAAGGCCCAACAAATGGTCGAGATGGGTTATTTGGCTTATCTAGCTTATGTTCAGAATACTACTATACAGACTACGATAATTGATTCAATGCCAGTAGTCCAAGAGTTTTCCGATGTGTTTCCTTTTGACTTTCCAAGCATGCCACAAGATCGTGTCATTGATTCTTGTATTGACTTGGCTCCAGGTACCCAACCTGTATTTATCCCATCGTATAGTATGGCTCCAAAAGAGTTAAAGGAGTTAAAGGAGCAGTTTGAGGAGTTGCTAGCAAAAGGGTTCGTCTGGCCAAGTATCTCCCCATGGGGAGCACCAATGTTTTTTGTAAAGAAGAAAGATGGGACTATGCGGATGTGCATTAATTATCGCCAATTGAAAAAGGTCACCATCAAGAAAATGTGCCTGGTTCCGCGCATTGATGATTTGTTTGACCAGTTGCCGGGTGTTAGGGTGCTCTATAAGATTGACTTTAGATCAGGGTACCATCAGTTGATGATTCGGGACTCGGATATTCCGAATACTACTTTTCTTACTAGATATGGCCATTATGAGTTTCTAGTGATGTCCTTCGTCTTGACTAATGCCCCAGTGACATTTATGGATTTGATGAACAGGATGTTCAAGCCGTATATTGATTTGTTTGTTATTGTCTTCATTGATAACATTTTGAAGAGGAGCACGAGCAGCATTTGAGAGTGGTCCTTTAGACCTTTCGGGAACAAAAATTGTACGCTAAGTTCTCCAAGTTTGAATTTTGGATGGATTATGTGGCATTCTTAGGTCATGTCGTATTAGGCTAGGGTATTAAGGTGGATCCCAGGAATATTGAGGAAGTTCAGAATTGTCTTCGTCCTACTTCAGTGACTAAGATCAGAAGTTTCTTGTGATTAGTAGGTTATTATCGCTAGTTTATAGAGGGTTTCTCATCCATTGCAACATAGTTGACTAGATTGACCCAAAAGGGTGCTCCGTTCCATTGGTCCGATGATTGTGAGGCGAGCTTTCAGAAGCTCAAGACAGCTTTGACTACGACATTGGTTCTAGTTTTGCCTTTCGGCTAGGGAATGTATACAATGTATTATGATGCTTCACGCATTGGATTAGGTTGTGTGTTGATGTAGGAAGGGCGATTTATTGCATATGCTTTGCGTCAACTGAAGATTCATGAGAATAATTACCATGTACGCAATCTAGAGTTAGTCGCGATTGTTCTTAAGATCTAGAGGCATTATCTTTATGGGGTGTCCTATGAGGTTTATACTGATCATTGGAGATTGTACCATTTGTTAAAGAAAAGGGATCCCAATTCGAGGTGGCACAGATGGCTTGAGTTACTAAAGGATTATGGTATCACCATTATTTATCATCCGGGCAAGGCGAATGTAGTTGCAGATGCCTTGAATCTGAAGGCAAAGAGCATGGGTAGCTTGGCATTCTTCTCAGAAGAGGAGAGACCATTATCTTTGGACATTCAATTCTTGGCTAACAAACTTTTATGGTTGGATATTTCAGAGCCCAGCCAAGTTCTTACATGCGTCATTTCCCACTCTTCACTATTGGATCAAATCAAGGATCGATAGTTTGATGATTCACACTTGGAGATTCTCAGAGAGACGGTACTACAAGGTGGTGCCAAGGAGGTTTCTATTGGTGAGGATAGTGTTCTGCGACTCCAGGGTCGTCTGTGTGTTACTAATGTCGATGGCTTGAGAGGGAGGATTCTACAAAAGGCATATAGTTTTCGGTATTCCATTTATCCAGGTGCTACAAGGATGTACCGTGACTTGAGCCAGCATTATTGGTGGCAGCAGATGAAGAAGGACATAGTTGACCATGTATTTAGGTGCCTAAATATCCAGCATTTTAAGTATGGGCACCAAAGGCCAGGTGGCCTACTCCAAAAGATGACTATACCAGAGTGGAAATGGGAGCGCATTACTATGGACTTCGTAGTTGGGTTGTCACGGACCTTGCAGAAGTTTGATGCAGTTTAGGTCATTATCGGCAGGTTGACAAAGTCGGCACATTTCATTCCAGTCGTGACTATGTGTACTTCAGAGAGGTTGGTCCATATTTATATTCAGGAGATAGTCTAGTTGAATGGTGTTCTTGTTTCCATCATATCAGATAGAGGCCCTCAGTTCACTTCACATTTCCGGAGAGTAGTACAAAGTGCCTTGGGGAACCGTGTAAAGCTCAGCACCCCATTTCATCCAGAGACCGACGAGTAGTCGGAGCAGACAGTTCAGATCTTGGAGGACATGCTCAGAGCATGTGTGATTGACTTTGGATGGTAGTGGGATCGATTCTTACATTTGGCCAAGTTTGCTAACAATAATAGTTATTAGTCCAATATCGAGATGAGTCTATTTGAGTCTTTATATGGTCGACGATATCGTTCTCCCATCGGGTGGTTTGAGCATGGCGAGGCTAAGTTATACGGTACTAATCTGGTAAAGGATGCCTTCGAAAAGGTAAAATTGATTCCAGAGCGGCTTCACACAGCATAGTCCAGATAGAAGTGTTACACAGATCAGAAAGCGCGTGATTTATCATTTATGGTAGGCGAGAAGGTTCTCTTGAAAGTCTCACCGATGAAGGGTATTATGATATTTAGGAAGAAGGGCAAGTTGAGCCTAAGGTTTATAGTCCCATTTGAGGTGTTGAGATGAGTTGGGGAGGTTGTTTATTGATAGGGTCAAAGCCTACACCACTGCAGAGTGGCAAGAGCGGTTGATGTAGCTTTTACCCGAGAAGGTCAGGATCGAATCCATAGGGAGCTAGAATATTTGGGATTTGGATTCCTATCTAAACTAGTAGTACATAATGCTCTTGATTACACTTCCAATCATCTTGTTTTGTTATTTCTAATTTTTTATACTAATGACGTGCGGAATTAAGATAAGTAAAAAATGCTTTTAAGGTTTTCTAAATGGTTAACAAGGAACTAGGGATGTGACATTCCCCTAGCTGAATAGTTGACAAGTTATAAAGCCTAAAGCAAAGTTGTTATGTTTGAGATTGCGATATAAACAATGCACCAAACTACCCACTCTATACCTCTCAGTAGCTCGAGTGACTTTTCCCCAATTATCTTTCTAAAAACCCATTGGGTGTCAAAATTGTGCAAGCAATATAGGCTCAAGTCAGGTATTGCAATCTCTAGGTTTAACTCTTTAATTGGGGATATCAATCTCTTGCATATGCCCGAATTCCTTATTGGACTGATTTTCCTAGACTCAAGCTCTCTTTCTCAAGAAGCACCCAAGTCAATAAGGCACAAATTAGTATTTGCAACCATGAATTTAACATGGAAAACACAAATCAGGCAAAATATCAACCACCCATAAACATCTAAGTCGTAAAACAAGAGGCCCATAAAATACCTATACTAGGGTTGAGCCACAACCCTAGCTAATGGGTCTAGCTACTAATAATAATGGAAGAAATAAGATATTTAGATGAAGAATAACCCACAAAATATAATTACAAGCTAAGAATTGAAGATTTAATGTTGAACTAGCTACAAAATTACTCAAAATAGGTCCAAAACGGCCTTCATGTGCTCAGCTACAGATTAGATTGCCTAAAGATTTGAAAAAGAAGTATTTATACAAGGCTAAATTTTTTTGAAAAAAATACCCCTAACGGAGATACCGCGGACCGTGGTGAGGATTTTTGGCATCAAGTCTGAGTCTCTGAATGTAGCCACCGCGGACCGCAGTAAATGGATCGCGGCTGGGATGGCTTCACCGCGGACCGCAACAAATGGACCACGGGCTGCGGTGCCTTGAAACATAAACTGCATGTTCTCTGAATCACTTTCTCTACGTACCACAACAAATGTAATATGGCCGCGATGAGACTACCGTAGCTGTGAAGAATCCACCACCAACCGCATTGCTTAAAACTCCCATACTGCATCCTCTCTGATCATTACCACCGGGGACCTCACTAAATTAACCATGGTTGTGGTGGATCTATTGCAACCGCATTTGAATTATTATTGCAGCAATGCTTTGACTTGTTCTTTGCACTTGTGCAGGTTTCACTTCTTTTTGAGCTGGTTTTGACTTCTCTGTCACTTTTTGACCAAACACTACAAAGAAGCAGAACATGTAAGCTCTCGGGATTACTTGTATACATTTTTAATTCAAAACTCAATAAAAAAGGAGTATAAACTAGACTATAATCCCTTGTTATCAACTCCCCCAATCCTAAGCATTTGCTTGTCCTCAAGAAAACAAAATAAGTCCCATCTCATTAAGAATAAAACCAAAAAAATTCAGCTAACCTAAAGTGACCTCATCTAGCATAAATTGGGATTAACAATGGCCCTCAATTCAAATGAATCATTAACAACATTCATCCTTTTTAAGCACCATGGTTTTAGTGTGACACAAAAGCATCAAGAAATGACTCAACTCATCAAGGAAACTCTTTCTACTACTTTGGTAATTGTGGAAACCAAACTCATACTCCTCACCTTTCCTTAAGCAAAACCTCACTTTTTAGATTGTAGCACTCAGAATGGGGATTGTGGAAAATGTACTCATCTCTCTCAAAGAAAGGTCACAAGTCCGGCTCTAAGTACCATAAGCTTGACCCTTATGTATGTCACCACTAAAGTAATCATCACTCAACTCAAGATCATATAAGGCTTTTGTGGGGATATAACGAAGGCTTTTGGCCAGGGTAGGAAACATTTGGTCTAAGTAAGTTTCATCTTCCCTAAAGCACTTCATTTGCTTCATTTTGGCACATATTCTCTTCACTCTTTGAGTAATTTACTTCTTTCATAAGGGTTAGAGAAACACACCGTCACTCTTTCTTATTCAATTCAAACCTTTTTCTCATTTCAAATCTTTTCACACCTTTCATCTTTTCACTTTTATTGAATCCTTTCATTTCTTTTACATTGTCCATTCTTTTTAACCTTTGGATTTTCTTTCTTTTTCTGTTTTCCTTTCCTTTTCTTTATTTTTGTACCTTTTACCATTTTTTTTGTATTCCCCGCCTCGAATGCCAAGAGAGGGTCTTTTTAGAACGTATAAAGGCTTGTATCATGTTCTTTGAAAGAAAAAGAGCTACCGTTCAAAGGGGTTGACTAGGGATATTATAATTAGTAGGCTATAGATGTTTTCAAGATACCTTTTGGATCAAGGAGAGCCTATAATCACTTCTCAAGTCAAACAACACTTAGGATTTTGCCTAGACAAACATTTAGGGGAAGTTTTAGACTCAATGGCATGGGACTTGGACTTGCAATTCAAATTCTTACCACACAAGGTATAGGATTACTAAAGAGACAGATTCGGGTGCCCACAACAATTTTAGCTAAGAATTGAGCAACCAAATGGTCCCAAAAAACCACTTGATGATTATCGGCCAACACAAGAGTCTCAAGGTTATAACTGTCACCATCCTATACACACCAATTTTTTTCCATAAGATCAAAGGAAAATGTGTTAGGCCCAAGTGAAGCGTTGCTAAAACGAAAAGAAAACAGACCCAAACCCTTAAGAAGATTGTAATTCCATCCATAATCAGGAAGAGCCACCCGGTTCACATAAATTTCACCTTTGGAAAGAACCATGGCATTAAGAAAACCAAATGCTTATTGAATGCAAAACTCAAAATAAGAAACTACAAAAAATGAAGTAAGAAGCTATGAAAGAAAATGTGAAAAGTAAACTAAATATGTAAAATAGGGTATTTAAATCAATATACATAAGAGGGAATGAATATATCACAAAGTAACTTTATATACAAACCAAAGTCCCAAAAATGCAAAAAGTAAAATAAACGGGTAAAATTATATGCATACCAAAAGTGAAAAAAAGCATAATAAAAATGAAAATAGTATCATATTTACAATAAAACATCATCAAAATAGGGCTACCCCCTCAAATGAAATCTAGCACTGTCCTCAATGCTAACTAGCCAAAATAAGCTCAAAGAGAAGATATAGAGTAAAGAAAACTCCCTATTGGTCCTCCATCTGCATGGGGTCATGAGCCAGGGTCCCTGGGTTGTGTGTCTACTTGGGAACTTGTGGCTGGATCACTATAACAAGTGCCTGCTCTGGGACCTGAGCTTGGCTAGAGGAACCTCCATGCGGGTCCTCCAACTCAATCACTGCATCATCTGCCTAGGGGCTCACTATCCTCCTCTTTGGTGCCCTCTCCAACTCCGGCTCCTACTACTGCTCTGGCTCAGTCGGAGATGCTGGAGGTTGGTCATGCAATAGTATCTCTAATGGTAGATGATCAGCAGACTTCATCTTTTCCACTTCTCTCCTCAGCTTCTTCAAAAACTCCTTTGAGGCTCGAGTCTTTCTCAGCGTCTTTGTCTCCTTTGTCAGATCCTTCAATGCCTTCCCATGGCCACCTACAACCTCCAATATCAACTGCTGGTTCTGCAAGAGCTTCTTCTAGTTGTCTAGAATCTCTTTGAGAGTCTCCTCCACTGAAACTGCAACTTGTGGCTGTGTGGGTATGGACTGGGCTGCCAACGAGCTAGAAAGCATAGACAACTTAGAAGTAGATGCATGTATCCAGTTGTTGATATTGGAAAGTGTTTGGCTCGAACGGTGAGCAGTCATTGGGTAGGCAGAGGATGAGGGGATATCTGGAGTAGTCGATGTAGAAGGCCTGGATTCGGGAACTGGTATGGGAGGGGAAGGCTGGGAAATAGTGACTACCACTACTGGTTCATCAGACTGGCCAGTAGAAGTAGTGGCTTTTCCTTATGATCCTAAGGGTTTGGATCATGTGGGCTTGAGGTTGTTTGGGCTTTTTAGGTTGTTCCAATAAAAGGGCATTTTTGGCTTCACTTTTAAATCGAATCTCTTCCCCTCCGCGTCCTAATCCTCAAAGTACATTATGAGGAAGTTTGGGAAAAGGTATGATCTATCACCCTCATTGACCATACTGGTGATCACACGAGACATAACATTCCCGGCATTGATCGGCTACCCTACCATAATATAAGCCACCAATATTACCCGGGAGACTAGTATAGAGTTCTTATTGGTAGTGGGGTCTAGCTTGCTGCAAGCAAAAGTCTCCTATCCCTTCGCCTCGAAGTTTATGGTGTTCCTCAGAATCAGAACCCTTGTTGAGAACCATGCTGGGGTGGTACCTGGGAGTGACAGATACTCTGCAAACCATGGATAGGCGGCCTCATTCAATGCTACCTTTTCCAAGTATAGAGATTCATCTTCTTCAGCGAAGCCCAGGTACACATTGATTTACTTTCCATCGAACCGAATCTTCAAGTTTTGCACCTTCGTCACTTTAGTGCCCTTTTTTATGTGGGAGGCATTTGCGTAAAACTCCTTGACTAAGTTCCCGTTTGCATCCCTGACTTTGCATGTAAAATACTCCCAGCCCCATCGCTCTCTGAATTGCCTCTTCATATTAGGGTTGTGAGGCAGAAGGTCCCTCTCAATGATTATCGCTCAAGAATCAATTTCCTCTGAGGCCACCACTCTCCAAACTTGTGGTATATTACATCACTAACAATCTCCTATGCGAAGGCTTCAGGTTTCTAGTACTCACCACCCCCTACCCCCGGTTTGGGGTTCTCCCCCTTCTTCTTCAGCGATGGGATCCTCACCGGGTGTTGAAGTTGTAGGTGAGATAGAAGAAGCGCTATCACTAGTCTCCGCTGAGCCCTCAGACGACTCAGAAGAAAATTGAATTGAAGCTTGAGCAGTAGGAGAGGCTGGAGGGGTAGGCTCATCTCTCAATCTCAATCTCTCCGGGAAGTGGGTACATACTCCGGCACTGAATCAGACACAGATGCCTCCCTGGAGGAAAACTTCTCACTTTCTTCTGAATGGGAAGCAGCTCTAGTTGTAGCCTTTATTTATTTTCTGGCTTCCCCAACTGCTTTCCGAACTTGGGGGGTCAATTTGATCATTCCTTGTCCCCTCGGGAGGAATGTCCTTTTCCTTTTTGTTTTTCACCACCTCCTCTTGATTTAACCATTGTCTACAAGGAGAATTCAGTTAATGTTTGTTAGTATCATAGTACCAGAAGAAATAGTGAAGAATATGAATGAAACAGTTGACTGCGGACCGCATAAAATGCATTGCGGCCTCAAAGGCACCACTACGGACCGCGAAAAATTTTATCGCGAACTGCTGTAGGGTGCGGTTCAGACTACCCACTCTGTGATTAAGGGTCACTGTGGTCCGCATAAAATGTATTGCGGCCGCAGTAAGGCTCCGCGAACTGCAAAAAATCAACTGCAATCGCGTTCCTAAAAATTGACCTCTCTGAAGTTTACCACTGTGAACTGTAGAAAAACTCATTTCACCGCAGTCACGGTAGGAAATACAAAGCAACACAGATGTATGGTTTCAATCTTTTGTGTATTTTAGCCTATATTAATACATTATCATCCCACTAGGTAATTAATCACCATGTTTGACTAATTTCAACCTATTCTAAACAACATTATAGAACCCTAAGTTAAAGATTGAAAGAAAAAGGAAGAATAAGAAGTACAAACTATAAAATTTAAAGAAAATAGAAACAAAATTAAATACTTAGTGTAGATTTGAAGTATCAGACGTGAGATGCAATAGAGATGAAACTCAGTTCTTGTGTTGTGCAATTTAGTGCGTGAGTGAACAGTACTCAATTTCGTATGAGAGTGCAAAGAGCAAAAGTTTTAAAAGAGGTTATGAGTTCTTATTTATATAAAAAGACATGGGACCCACACTGCATACCCACCGTGGACTGCAAAAAATCCACCATCGTATCGCGGTAATTAAACACAGGAGGGCACTTTCAAGGACTTCACCGCGGACCGCAGAAAATGCAACGCGACCATGGAAAAGCACCGCAGACTACATAAAATGCATTGCGGCCGTGGTTAAAACTTCATAGAATAGAACTTTTGCACATTTAGCACTGCGGAACGCAATAAAATTTTGCCCCCGCAAAAAATGCTATGCGGCAGCGCTCCAAACATTAGAGGGTGCAACATTTTTCCAATTTGGTCCTGCACTGCATCAAAATAGCCCTACACATATCTCACAACCAGTTAGTCTAAAAGCAAATCCTACACTAAGAAGAAAATCAAGGAACAACAAAAATAAGGACACATGGGTTACCTCCCAAGAAGCGTCTGATTTAATATCGCGGCACGACGCAGGTTACCATTAAATCACTTTAGATGGATCATTGCCACCCCGTGGCTATCATCAATCTTGTAAAGATAGTGCTTCACTTTGTGCCCATTAACTCTGAAGATCCCTCCATTTTTTTTTTCAAGTCAAGTTCACGAAACGGAGTCAGATGCACTACTTCAAAAGGTCCACTCCATTTCGACGTAAGTTTTCTCAGAAATAGAAATAACCGAGAATTGAACAAGAAAACCAAATCACGCACTTTGAAATCCTTGCCACGAGCATCCTTCTCATGAAGGTACTTCATCTTGTCCTTATACAAGGACGAAATGGAGTAGGAATGAAATCGGAATTCATCAAGTTAATTAAGCTACTCCATATGAAGATTTGCTGCCACATCTCATTCAAGATTTAGCTTCCTCAAAGCCCACATGACCTTTCTCTAGCTCGACCGGATGGTGGCAAGCTTTCCTAAACACCAACCGGTACAAAAACATACCAATCAGAGTCTTGTAATAAGCCCATAGAGCACCATCTAATTTCTTTGACCAATCGGTCCTATTTGCATTGACCGTCTTTAACAATATACTCTTGATTTCCTTATTTGAGATTTCAACTTGGCCACACGCCCGAGCATGATAAGGGGTAGAAACTTTGTGATTGACACCATAATTTGAAACCAAAGTGTCAAAAGCTCTATTGCAAAAATGAGACCCCCCATCACTTATGATTACTCGATGAGTGCCAAACCTAGTAAAAATACTCTATTGAGAAATGCAATAACACTTTGGGCCTCATTGTTGGGCAAACTCAGCTCAACCCACTTTGAAACATAGTCAACAACCACTAGAATGTATGTGTTTCCATATGAACTAGCAGACGGGCTCATGAAATCAATGCCTCACACATCAAAGATATCAACTTCGAGAATAGTGGTGAGAGGCATCTCATCCTTCTTTGAAATTCCACCCGCTCTTTGACATTCGTCGCATCTCTTCACCAGTTCACTTGAATCCTTGTACAATGTTGGCCAATAAAACCCACAACTAAGAATCTTTGAAGCTCTCCTCTCCCCACCATGATGACCACCGTAGGGAGAGGAATGACAAGCCCCTAAAATACTCAATTGCTCATCCTCTGGGACACATCCCCGGATAACACCGTCAGTGCAGGTCTTGAACAAGTAATGCTCATCCCAATAGTAGTTTAAACTATCCCGTTTAAGCTTCTTCATTAGGTTAGAAGAAAGCTCACACGGGAGAATACCGATCACAAGGAAATTAGCAACATCAGCAAACTACGACATGTTATTCACCAATACAAAAAGGAGTTGCTCATCGAAAAATGAATCATTGATCTCTAGGCCATCACGAGGCCTCTCCTCCTCCTCCAAGTGGGACAAGTGGTCCGCCACTTTTTTCACACCTTTTCAGATCCACAATCTCCAGATCAAACTCTTGAAGTAACAAGACCCAACGCATCAACCTAGCTTTGGAATCCTTTTTCATCATCAAATAGTGGAGTGCGGCATGGTCGGTATGAACTATGACCTTGGAACCTATGAGATACGGCAAAAATTTATCCACTGCAAACACAATAGCCAATAGCTCTTTTTCAGTCACCGTGTAATTCACTTGAGCATCATTTGTTTTCTTGCTTGCATAATACACTAGGTGAAACATCTTATTCACTCTCTGTCCTAAAATCGCTCTTATCACCACATCGCTGGCGTCACACATGAGCTCAAAAGGTAATCTCTAATTGGGTTCAGTATTAATAGGAGTAGTTGTCAACTTGTGCTTGAGAAGTTCGAAAGCTTGCATACATCCCTTATTGAACACGAACTTTTCATCCTTTTCAAAAAGATTTCACAAAGCATTCACTATCTTCAAAAAATCCTTAATAAATCTCCGGTAGAACCCCGCATGCCCAAGAAAACTTTTAACCCCCTTGACTGAAGTAGGGGATAGAGCCTTGAAATCACTTCAATTTTAGCTTTGTCCACCTCTATATTGTGCTTTGATATTTTATGGCCAAGGACTATGCTCTCCTTGACCATAAGTGGCATTTTTCCCAATTAAGCACAAGATTGGTTTCTACACACCGAGCCAACACCCTGTCACGATTCTTAAAACATTCATCAAAAAAGTCACCAACAACATTGAAGTCATCCATGAATACCTGCAAAATTTCCTCCACCATGTTGGTAAATATGGCCATCATACACCTCTGGAATGTAGCTGGTGCATTACACAACCCAAATGGCAGCCTAGAAAAGACAAATCTACCATACGGGCAAGTGAAGGTGGTTTACTCCTGATCTTCCGGAGCAATCAAAATTTGGTTGTACCAAGAATACCCATCCAAGAAATAGTAGAAGGCACACCCAACAAGTCTATCTAGCATCTGGTCAAGAAAAGGCAATGGAAAGTGATCCTTGCGGGTCACTTTATTCAACTTGCGGTAATCCATACACACCCTCCATCCGGTAACAGTCATGGTAGGAATCAACTCATTTTACGCATTGGTAACCACGGTCATACCACCCTTCTTCGGAACACATTGCACCGACAAAGTCCAAGAACTACCAGAGATGGGTACACAACCCCGGCATCCAACCACTTCATCAGCTCTTTTTTCACAACTTCTTGCATGGCCTCGTTCAACCTCCTTTGATGTTCCAAGGAGGGGTTTGCATCATCTTTAAGAATAATCTTATGCATACAAAGGGCGGGGCTTATCCTCCGAATATCAGTTAAAGTCCATCCAATTGCCTTCTTCAATTTTTAGAGCACCGCCAATGTAGCATCTACCTGCATGTTAGTAAGACAAGAGGAAAGAATAACTGGCAAATCTGAACTGGGGCCTAAAAATTCATACATGAGGTGTGGAGGCAACGACTTCAACTCCAACATGAAAGGTTCCTCGATTGAGAGCTTTGTTGGTGGATTATTCCTATTCTCAAGATCCAAAGAGAGTTTTCGAGGCTCATAACAGTAAGAGCCCATTCTATGTAAAGTATTAACACACTCTACACGACCTTCATCCTCATTTACATCAAGCAACAGTATCGCCTCTAGAGAGTCCTCAAAATTCATCATTGCACTAGTATCATCAATTGTCACTACCGTGACAAGATCTACGAACGAGCATAATTCAGTACAGTTGGGCTGCTTCATTGACTTACACACATGAAAGACCACTTTTTCATCACCCACCCGGAAGGTGAATTTCCATGCTTCCACATCAACTAAAGCCTTTCCAATTTCAAGGAAAGGTCTTCCCAATATTATAGGCACCTTATAATCGACCTTGTAGTCGAGAATCACAAAATCAACTGGCATAATAAATGTTTCTACCCGGACAAGAACATCATCAATTATACCCAATGGCCTCTTCATTGTTATGTCCACCATTTGCAATCTCATGGAAGTCATGCTCGATTTCCCAATACCCAATGTCTTAAAAAATGAGTAGGGCATCAAGTTGATACTTGACCCCAAACCACATAGAGCTTTTGCAATGTTTGCACTCCTAATGGTGCAAGGAATGGTGAAAGCATCGGGATCTTCTAGCTTTGGAGCCATTGACTGCACAATTACACTAACTTGGTGGGTCATCTTTATAGTTTCACAATTGATGGATTTTTCTTTGTCACCAAGTCTTTGATGAATTTGGCATAACTCGGCATTTGCTCTAGTGCGTCCACCAAAGGCACATTAGTGGATAAGCTCTTCATCATGTCAATAAATTTCATAAATTGGTTCTCATTTTTCTACTTCGTGAGCCTGTGAGGATAAGGTGGAGGCGGCCTTGGAAAAAGAGCCTTGGCTTTAGGCACAACCATTTTCGGCATGTCTATTACGTGTTTCATAGACGATTTCACATCATTCTAAGTTTCCACCTCGTTATCTTGGATATAAATCCTCACTTCTTCATTTAAGTACTCATCAATAACATTCTCAACCATAAAGATTTCATCGTCTTGCAACACAACTTCATCACTAAAAATTTCTCTTTTTTTGGAGGCATTCACATCACCGCCTCGTCCACTTCTTGTAATTACTACTATTGCATGCCTAGTATTTTTCCCACCCTTAGGGTTGACTACCGTATCACTAGGTAGAGCCCCCTTAGGGCGAGTTTTCAAGGATTGTGAGATTTGGCCTAATTGAACCTCCAAGTTTCTGATTGAAGTATTGTGGGATGCCAACTAGGCATCAGAATCAGCATTCTTTTTCATCATCTGTTCAAACATCTTTTTGATTCTGCCCATTTCATGGTTCGATGGACTAGGAACTTTGGATGGAAATGGGGGTGGATTGTTTGGTTGTTGATACATCGGGGGCCTTTGAAAGAATTGCCTCCATTTCCCGAATCGCCATTGTTCCAACCATCCTGATTGTTGTTTCCACCCCAATTGTGTTTGCTACCACTCCAATTACCTTGATTGTTCTGGTTGCCCCAATTTGAATTTGGGTTGTTGTTCCCCCAATTGCTATTACTTTTTTGTTGTTGAATTCCACAATTGCTTTGGATCACCATTGTTGTTGTTGTTTAGAAGAATTGTCCCTTTGGCCCTGATAGTTGTTCATGTATTGCACTTCTTCATTTTGCTCATCATAACCATCATCTTGGAACCCACCACTATATTGGTCATATTGATCTGAACTCCCTTGGTTCTATTGACCTCTTTGTCTTCTTTTGTTCACTAGAAAATTGACACCCTCCATAGCATTTACTTGTCGTGGAGTTTGAACCTACTGTAATTGTGACTTTTCTAGCTGGTTCATTGTTGTTAGTTCTGCTATTTACTATCCTTGATCATGGAGCTCTTTGTGCAAGCGAATGACCGTGGGGTCACCCTGGGGCACATTTGCTCTACTTTATCATGTGGAGGATGTGTCAGCCATCTTATACAATATTGCATTAGCCTCATCATATGGTGTGTTCATGAAATTTCCCCTAGCAAGTTGGTTCACTATGCACTAATTTGTTAAGTTAATTGGTAGGTAGAATTTTTGTTGTATCATTGCCTTAGTCATATCATTATTGGGACATTCCTGTATCATAGTCCGGTATCTTTCCCATATCTCATGCAGTGGTTCATTGGGCTTCTGTTTGGAAGCTAAGATTTCATCCCTCAAAGTTTCCATGTGGCCCGGCAAGAAAAACTTTGCAATGCATTTATCCACCAACGCACCCCAAGTAGTGATGGAATGGTTGGGAAGCCATTCAAGCTAGTCTAAGGCTTTGCCTTTAAGTGAAAAAAGTAATAGTCCCAACCGAAGTGCATCCTATGAAATATTTGTTTGCTTGCTCCCCCAACAGGTATCCACAAAGCCCTTAAGGTGTTTGTAAGCATTCAGATGGGGAGCAACTGTGAAATACCTTCGCTGCTCAAAAAAAGTCAACATCACATTTGTAATTTGGAAATTGCCTGCCCGGATCTAGGGTGGGAAAATATCAATAGCATATCGTTGGTTGGGAAGCACCACAGGAGACACTCTTGGAGGTGGCGGGGGAGGGTCTCAAACATTATCATTGGCCTAGCTGTAAGGCCCCGGAAATTTTCTCTAAGTAATTTAGGATTTCGTGGTATCACGTAGGCTTATTATAATATTTTTATGTGTTATTAACATGGTTTACATCCATTGGACTTGGTAAATATGTGTATAAGTCTTATGGTAAGTAATTTGGGGTCCAAGAAAATGCCTAAGCCTAAGAAAAATTGAAAAAGTCCATAATAGGCTAAAATTCCCAATGAGCTTGCACTAGTTCATAATTTTAACGAGCATATCTAAATATGTATAAGGTTTTATGTGATGGATAACCTATCAAATTAAATTTCTTTGAGTCTAGTTTCCAACGCTTCAAACCGTTCACCATTTGGACATTTCTATACAATGTTATGATCAAAGTACCAAAAGCTGGAAAAATGCAATTCTGCGGTGAAATCTGTGGTCGCAGAAATAGCTCTGCGAACCGCAAAACCATTCTTTGATCACAAAATGGTCACAGAATGAAGCAGAATAGCCCAGTTCTGGGCAACGAGTTATGCGATACATCTGCGGCCAGCATTGTCATTCCGTGGTCCGTTCTGCGATCATATACTTGACATCGGAGGTTTAATTTTCTAATTTTTATAACCCGACCCCATTTTAATATATAGCCTTTGGGGCTTCATTTGGGGTCATTTTCTACTAATTTTTGAGAAAGGTGAGAGCATTTCTAGAGAGATAAGGATGAACCAAGCATGTAAATCATCCAATCTTGCATCATTCTACAAGAATCAAAGAGCAAAATCACAAGTTCTTCATCAAAGAGGTAAGATTCTATACCCTAGGTTTTTAAGTCGAGTTTGGGGTATAAGATGGGATATTGAGGTATAATTATTGGGTGTAATACTATTATGTATACATGCATGTACAACTTAGGTTTATGGGAAGATTGTTTAACATAAATAAGTAAAGATTGGTTTAGGGAATGAAGAAAAGCTTGAAAAGGGGATTTGAAATCAAGATGCTCAACTAGTATTTAATAAAATGCTTAAATGAGCTAGAATTATGAATATCTTCCTAATATGTGTTCAATTTTGCTATGTCCAAAAATATATTGAAGTTGCTAGAATTTCCGAAATATCATAGTAATTAAAGGAAAGCTCAAGAAAGGTATGTATGTCTAAAACTCCCTCTTCTTAGAAATTGAGCTCCCATGGTGTCCATGCGTATGTTGTAAGTCCAGAATTTGATTTATGTGGTATTCATTATTTGAAAGTATTTGGGTGTTGCAAGAATATTTGTGAAAGATGTACCTCAATGTGTTTAATTTTTTATTCTTGGTAAATGAGGATATGGGAAAAATGGGAACTATGTGCTAAAATGCCTAGACTTCAAGTCAAATTTAAATTGAGATTTTGATGTAAAATTGTGTGAGAAAATGCGTTATGGTTGATCCTCTGAATTGTTCTTATGTGTACCAAATATATTTGATTGATTGTGTCTAGTGAATGGTAATGTACAAAGATGTTTGGAAGTGAAGTAAGTGACTGTGTAAATGTGCTAAGATTGAACTCTGGATTCTTGCTGTAATTGGTACTTTACATGAATTTGTGTTGTGTCCCTATAATTGTAAAAGATGCATTCCAATATAATCAAGCTTCTATTGTTGATAACTTAAAAAGGGTGCAAGGAATATGAATCATGTATTGAAATGTTAAGATCTTAAATAGAGACTGAGTTACATATCTTATGCCAAACTATGTAAAATCCTCTATGTGTAGAGATGTTTAAAGTAGTCAAATGAATTTGGGAAATAGAGTGTGGCCAATGTGCCGAGAACTTGAATTATAATTGTATAATGTCATGATTGAAAAAGAAGGATTCAAGAATAATTTGTGTAATTATCTGCTTACGCCATTGATGTGGGTTTTTATTGCTGGTTGGTGTACCCCCTCTATTGATTTGGAAGAGCACCTGGTGTTTAAAGTTCCATTGTCAATAAACATGAGGTGTATGACCTCTGCGATATTGTATATGCCGAGGATTCATGGTCCCTCTTATGTGTGCTTGACATCTTGAATTGAATGGCTTGTTATTGAAATTGATATTGATGTGAAATATGTGGAGATGATGTGAAATGTGGGAAATAAGAGATTGAGTTGTGAAATATAGCCTAGTGCCAAGTATGTTGTAATGATTGTGGCCCCATGTGCCGATTAATTGATATGTGGAACCTATGTACAGGCTATGTAACACATAGGTGTATAATAATATGCTGACCCTATAGACGGGCTATGAAACGCATAAGGGTATAATATAAAATATGGAACCTATGGATGGGCTATGAAACGCATAGGTGTATAATATAATTTGTGAACCCTGTGGACGGGCTATGAAACGCATAGGTGTATAGTGTAGTATGTGAACCCTATGGACGGTCTATGAAACGCATAGGTGTATAATATAATTTGTGAACCCTATGACGGGCTATGGAACGCAACCTAGAGGTATGGAAATTATGTGAAAGCTATGTCATCCCTTTTATTTGTTGATGTGGGAATTGTTACAGCTTTTAATTTACTTTTATGATTTCTTTATTCTTGTTTGATAGTTCTTCCTAGTTAGATGGTATTTAGTTATACATACTAGTGCTATTCAATGGTACTAACGTCCCTTTTGCCTGGGGGCTAAATTTTTTTTAAATGAATGTAGGTGGATCCATAGCGGATAGTGCCGATCGTGTGTACCGGATCATCCTCCTTCCCAAAGATATTGGTGAGCCCATTTCCTCTGGGGGCCCTACGTGGCTCATGCCGCTTTTCTTCCCGGAGTCTTATTTTGGTATTTGTATAAGGTATAGCTGGAGCCTTGTTACCGGCATTTCCATATTATTCTTTGGTTGTTGTTAGAGGCTCCGTAGATAGGTTGTGGGTAGTGTCGGGTATTGGAAATTAAAATGGAAATATTGATGTTTGGCAATGATGTATACAACTTGTAACACCTTTAAAGTGGTGAATGAAGTTTCTAATGAAAATGAAATGGAAATTGTTATTGATATGTTTATGGAATTTGATTAATGGAGTCCATCTCCTATTTATTAATGAGTTAGTTTGGGTAGAATGAGACCTAACAGTCTTGCTCAATCGGGTTTACTCGGTTGAGCGCCGGTCGCGCTCCTTGGATTTTGGGGCGTGACAAACTTGGTATCAGAGCCTAAGGTTTTAAAGTGTCCTAGGATGTCTCGGAGCTGTGTCTAGTAGATTCCTTCTTATCACTGTGTTGTCGACCACATCTATAAGTTGGAGGCTACTTGGGCATTTAGGAATAACACCCTTCTTCGATATTCTGGATCGTGCAGTGAAACTATTTCCTTCCTAATCAGTGTATTCTATCTTTCAGTAAATTGCACCTAAGAAGAAAGCGAGAATTGGCCAAGAAGCCAATGAAACTCCAGGAGTAGCTGATGATTCATTGCTTGATGTTGCAGGTGAGGGTAGTCAACCTATTATTACTCTGCTGGATCCTTCTATTCCAGTGCAGACTACCCCAGTTCCTACACCTTCGGAGGGTACCACTATCCCTCCCGTTGATACTCTTGTCTCGCCTACAGCCCCAACTTCCGATTCTGGTATTTTTGATGGGTATCTTAGGGGAGTTATTCAGATGTTAACTCAGTTGGTGGCCTCTCAGGCCTAGAGGTCAAATGTTGCGCCTAGTTCATCCACCAGCCAAGGGATTCTACTAGTTCCAGGGTAAATAGATTCCTTCAGTTAGATCCTCCGGTATTCACAAGTGTCAATCCATAAGAAGACCCTCAGGACTTTATTGATGAGATGCACAAGACCCTCAGGGTGATGCGTGTGACAGAGACAAAGGGAGTAGAGTTGGCTGCCTACTGTCTGAAAGGGGTGGACTATTCATGGTTTGAGTTGTGGCAGGATTCCCGATAGGAGGGGCGCCCTCCAGTGAGGTAGAGTGAGTTTGCTGATGCTTTCATTGATCATTTCCTGCCCGATGAGAAAAGGGCAGCTTGGGCAGCAATTTTGAAAAATCTGAGGCAAGGTAACGGAAGTGTGTAGGAGTACCAGATGGAGTTTGCTCGCTTGTACAAGTATGTTATTCACATACTGCCTATTATGAAGGCTAGAGTGTGCCGATTTGTGCAGGGTCTTTGCCCTTTGGTTATTAATGAGGCGGTTACAGCTGCCTTGAATTCTGATATGAATTATGGGAAGACTGTGGCATTTTCTCAAGCTACAAAGGAACGAAAGTTAAAAATAAAGATAGAGCAAGATAACAACAAAAAAGCTCGATCTGCGAGAATTTTTAATGGCTCCTACAGTAGGGGTAGTGGTAGGAAAGAATCACATAGGAGAGTATCATTCGGACCCACACAGTCAATTCTTCAAACCTCAGCTAGCACGCTACCATCAGTGCCTGATCAGCAGCAGTGGGGCCATAATATGCAAGACCAAGGAAACATGAAATCTAACCAACAGGTCCAGTCGAGTGGGAGCTATTAGAGGCAGCAACGACCCCGTTGCCCTAAGTGTAAGAGGCATCATCTAGGAGTGTGTCATAAGGGAACTGACAAGTGTTTCAGGTGCAGAGTTAAGGGACATCAGCTAAGACACTACCCCAACAACTGACAAACAACAAGTAAGTCCCTTAACCCTTTTTGTTCTATGATGTGTGTTACTAGGTATGACCATTTAATTTCGTGCCATGGAAGACTGACCATGCTGTGATACTTTCTTACATGTTTAGACCCCCAAACTTGATAAGTTTGACTTATACAGAAATGATTACATGAGGTGGGAATAGGATTTGAGGTGTTTACAAATGCTTACAACGTGAATTAAGTGCTTAGAAAGGATGTTTTTATACTGAGTATAGTGGTACGTCACCTATTAGGCTAGGCACGGTATTGATGTAATTTGGTAGAGTGATTGCCTACACATCCAGACAGCTGAATGAGAGAGATATGGGTAATAGTCTGTGCACTTTGTCACTTAATAGGAGTATGATGTTTCCCCATAGTTGTTCCTCATGAATTTGTGTTTTCATATGCCTATGTCTAAGAAGGTAGTGATAAAATAGGGGTGTGAATTGATTTGATTGAACTATATAATCATGGTAATATCCTATATGATGCACTACTAGCAAGAATCATTGTGGCTTGACTTAATATGGATTGTTGATTGAAATAAAATTATATTTTTGTTGATGAACACCTTTATGATTACATTACTGGCTGGTAAGGACTATTATGAACACATGATTGTTTGGTTACTATGAAATGACATTCTTGATGGTATGATGTCATGTGATGGAATTGTGGGTTGTTGTTGTTACCATGAATTGCAATATCTAGTGGAATGTAAATTATATCGTGGAAATTATTAAATGTAAAATCTATGGATAGTTAACTCATGCGAGGTGTCTATCTGTCATCCTTGTTATGTATGTTTGGGATTTGATATTATTTCCGAAAATGTGTCATGATAGAGCTTATAAGTTGAGAAGGTCATCTGGAAGGCTGAAAGTGTGGTAGAAGGAAAATATTTTTTCTCGATTCAATATCAATTAGGTTTGACTTGAAAGGTACTATATATGTGGTTTGATCTAAAACTGTGCAGTCCATGTTCTGGTAACCTTAAGGTAATGTAGTGCTTGTAATACTTAGATTAGTATTGTTGATATATACATTGTGGTGCTCTGTCTAGTTGTGGATGTGTTGTTAAGATGATTTTGGTGATTCTTTGGCAGGTGGACAGGCCTAGTTACAAAGGAGACTCTGCCTAAACTTTTGAAAAAGTTTAGGAGTTAGTTAAAATTTAAGGTCTTGAGGTAGGTAAGAAAAGATATTTATTATATTAAGCGCTCATGTCATACTCTAATACTCATTCGAGGACGAATGATCCTAAGGGGGGAGAATGTAAGGCCCCGGAAATTTTCGCTAAGTAATTTAAGATTTCATGGTGTCACGTAAGCTTATTATAATATTTTTATGTGCTATTAACATTGTGTACATCCGTTAGACTTGGTAAATATGTGTATAAGTCTTATGGTAAGTAATTTGGGGTTTAAGGAAAGGCCTAAGTCTAAGAAAATTTTGAAAAGTCCATAATAGGCTAAAATTCCCAATGAGCTTGCACTAGTCCATACTTTGAACAACCATATGTAAATATTTATAAGGCTTTATGTGATGGATAACCTATAAAATTAAATTTCTTCGAGTCTAGTTTCTAATGCTTCAAACCATTCACCATTTGGACATTCCTACACAAAGTTATGATCAAATTACCAAAAGCTGAAAAAATGCGATTCTTCGGTGAAATCTGCGATCGTAGAAATAACTCTGCGAACCGCAAAACCAATCGCAGAATGGTCACAGAATGAAGCAGAATAGCCCAATTCTGGGCAACGAGTTCTACGATGCATTTGCGGCTAGCATTGTCATTCTGCGGTCCGTTCTGCGATCGCATACTTAACATCAGAGGGTTAATTTTCTAATTTTTATAACACAATCCCGTTTTAATATATCGCCTTTGGGGCTTCATTTGGAGTCATTTTCTACTGAATTTTGAGAGAGGTGAGAGCATTTATAGAGAGAGAAGGATTAACCAAGCATGTAAATCATCCAATCTTGCATCAATCTTCAAGAATCAAAGAGCCTAATCACAAGTTCTTCATCTAAAAGGTAAGATTCTATACCCTAGGTTTTTATTTCGAGTTTGGGGTATTCAGGTATGACTATTGGGTGTAATACTATTATGTATACATGCATGTACAACTTAGGTTTATGGGAAGATTGTTTAACATAAATAAGTAAAGATTGGTTTAGGGAATGAAGAAAATCTTGAAAAGGGGATTTGAAATCAAGATGCTCAACTAGTATTTGATAAAATGCTCAAATGATCTAGAATTATGAATATCTTCTGGATTTGTGTTCAATTTTTCTATGTCCCAAAATAGATTGAGGTTGCTAGAATTTCCAGAAAATCGTAGTAATTAAAGGAAAGCTCAAGAAAGGCATATATGGCTAAAACTCCCTCTTCTTAGAAATTGAGCTCCCATGGTGTCCATGCGTATGTTGGAAGTTCTGAATTTGATTTATGTAGTATTCATTATTTCAAAGGATTTCGGTGTTGCAAGAATATATGTGAAGGATGTACCTCAATATGTTTAATATTTTATTCTTGGTAAATGAGGATATGGGAAAAATGGGAACTATGTGCTAAAATGCCTAGACTTCAAGTCAAGTTTAAATTGAGATTTTGATGCCAAATTGTGTGAGAAAACTTGTTATGGTTGATCCTCCAAATTGTTCTTATGTGTACCAAATGTATTTGATTGATTGTGTCTAGTTTTTGGTAATGAACAAAGATGTTTGGAAGTGAAGTAAGTGACTGTGTAAATGTGCTAAGATTGAACTCTGGATTTTTGCTGTAATTGGTACTTTACATGAATTGGTGTTGTGATCCTATAATTGTAAAAGATGCATTCCAATATGATCATGTGCTATTGTTGATAACTTAAAAAGGGTGCAAGGAATATGAATCATGTATTGAAATGCTAAGATCTTAAATTGAGATTGAGTTGCATATCTTATGCCAAACTATGTGAAATCCTCTATGTGTAGAGATGTTTAAATTAATCAAATGAATTTGGGAAATAGTGTGTGGCCAATGTGCCGAGAACTTGAATTATAATTATATAATGTCATGATTGAAAAAGAAGGATTCAAGAATAATTGGTGTAATTATTTGCTTTTGCCTTTGATGTGTGTTTTTATTGCGGGTTGGTGTACTCCCTCTATTGATTTGGAAGAGCACCTGGTGTTTAAAGTTCCATTGTCTATAAACATGAGGTGTATGATTTTTGGATATTGTACATGCTGAGGATTCATGGTCCCTCTCATGTGTGCTTGACATCTTGAATTGAATGGCTTGTTGTTGAAATTGATATTGATGTGAAATATGTGGAGATGATGTGAAATGTGGGAAATAAGAGATTGAGTTGTGAAATATGGCCTAGTGCCAAGTATGTTGTAATGATTGTGGCCCCATGTGCCCATTAATTGATATGTGGAACCTATGGAAGGGCTATGAAACGCATAGGTGTATAATATAATATGCTGACCCTATAGACGGGCTATGAAACGCATAAGGGTATAATATAAAATGTGGAACCTATGGACGGGCTATGAAACGCATAGGTGTATAATATAATATGTGAACCCTATGGACGGGCTATGAAACACATAGGTGTATAATGTAGTATGTGAACCCTATGGACGGGCTATGAAATGCATAGGTGTATAGTCATGGGTATATTCATGAGTTAGTTTGGGTATAATCCGGTCGCGCTCCTCGGATTTTGGGGCGTGACACTTGCGGCCTCTTCTTTGTCGTTGAGGTACTAGAGGCACCTCATCTTTACCATTATCATCAACTTCCTCCCCCCGGATCACATTTTCAAGAGGGTCATCGTTGTTGTTTGCCTCCATTTTGTACCTAAATTGGAGTCACACAAATTAGTATCACAGAAGGAAAGAAAAATAATAAACAAAACTATTTAGATAGACAGCCAAAACACTTAGCTCCCCAGCAATGGCGCCAAAAGGTGATTGGGTCCAACCCTATACCACTAGAAAGTGGCAAGAGCGGTCGATGTAGCTTTTACCCAAAAAGGTCGGGATCGAATCCACAGAGAGCTAGAATATTTAGGAGTTGGATTCCTATCTAAACTAGATGTGTGTAATGCTCTTGATTACACTGCCAATCATTTTTGTTTGTTTATTACTTCTAATTTTTTATACTAATGATGTGTGAAATTATGCTAAGTAAAAATTCTTGAAAGGTTTTTTAAATGGTTAACGAGGCACTAGGGAAGTGACATTCCCTTAGATGAATACTTGACGGGTTCTAAAGCTGAAGGCAAAGTTGTTATGTTAGGGATCACGATATAGACAATGCACGAAACTAGTCACTCTATACATTTTGGTTGATTGAGTAACTTTGCTCTAATTGAATTTCTCAGGACCAATTAGGTGTCAAAATTGTGCAAGCAATATAGGCTCAATTCGGGTATTATTATCTCTAGGTTTAACCCTTTAATTGGGGCAATCAATCTCTTGAATACACCCTAATTCCTCGTTTGACTGATTTTCCTAGACTCAAGATCTCTTTCTTAAGAAGTGCCCAAGTCAAAAAGGCACAAATTAGTTATTTGCAATCACTAATTAAACATGGGAAACGAAAATCAGGCCAAATATCAACCACCAATAAACATCTAAGCCCTAAACAAGAGATCCATCAAATACCCATACTGGGGTTGAGCCACAACCCTAGCTAATGGGTCTATCTACTCATAATGATGGAAGAAATTAGATATTTAGATAAAGAATAACCCATAAAACATAATTACAAGCTAAGAATTGAAGATTCAACATTGAACTAGCTACAAAATTACTCAAAATAGGTCCAAAATGACCTTCACGTGCTCGACTACAGATTAGATTGTCTAAAAATCTGAAAAAGAAGCATTTATACAAGGCCAAATTTTTTGGACAAAAATACCCTTGACGGAGGTACCGCGGACCGCAGAAAATGGACCGCGGGCGAGGTGAGACTTTTTGGTTTCAAGTCTGAGTCTATGAATTTTGCCACTGCATACCGCAGTAAATGGACCGCGGTCGCGATGGCTTCACTGCGGACTGCAAGAAATGGACTACGGAACGCGGTTCCTTGAAACTCCCAAACTGCATATTTTCTGAATCTCTTTTTCTACGGACCGCAACAATTGTACTGCGACCGTGATAAGGCTACCACGGCCGTGAAGAATCCACCACAGACTGCATTACTTAAAAGTCCCATAATGCATCCTCTCTGATCATTGCCACCGCGGACCACACTACATGGACTACGAACGGGGTGGATCTATTGTAGCCACAGTGGATTTACTATTGCAGCTCTGCTTTGACTTGTTCTTGGAATTTGTGTAGGCTTAACTCCTTTTTGAGCTGGTTTTGGCTTCTATGTCACTTTTTTACCCAGCACTGCAAACAAGCACAACATGTAAGCTCTCAAGATTACTTGTATACATTTTTGTCCAAAACTCAAGCAAAAAGGAGTATAAACTAGACTAGAATCCCTAGTTATCACTTATGAGCTTGCTTTACCTCCCAGCCTATCAGGAGTTCATCCGATATTCCACGTGTCTATGCAATATTTAGTTAGATGAGATATTAGGTTACGAGAAGGAGCCAGTTGTCATTCTCGCCACACAGGAATGCCAGTTGAGATGCAAGGGGATTTCTGCAATAATGGTTCAGTGGAGGGGCCAAACAGTCAAGGAGGCGACTTGGAAGTCTGAGGAGAACATGTGGAGCAGATATCCACACTTATTCAGCACTCCAGGTATGATTCTAAACTCGTTTGAGGATGAACATTTGTTTAACAAGGGGAGAATGTAATGACTCGACCGATCATTTTGCTTTCTAGGACCCTGTTACTCTATATAAAACTTCTTGTAAGTGCTTTAACTATTGTTTGACTTACAGGGGTGGTTATTTCGGGATTTGGAAGGGTTCGGGTTGATATTGGAACACTTGGTTCCTTAACGCTAGCTTGAAAGGGCTAAGTTTAACTTCGATCAACATTTTGAGTAAAAAATGTCGGAATTAGGATTTAATAGTTCCAATAAGATTTTATGATTGGGTTTTGGATGACCCGAGAGCGTATCAATGCGTAATAGCGAAAGTTGGCATTTGCATGAATTTCATAAGTTTGGGTTGAAGTAGATTTTTACATTCTAAACATCCATTTGGGATTCTAAGCCTGTGAATAGCTCTGTATGGTGATTTTCGACTTGGGAGCACATCCAGAAGTTGATTTGGAGGTCCGTAGGTCATTTTGGGGTCAATTAGCAAAAGTTAGAAATTTGAAGTTTCTGGAAAGTTTGACCAAGGGTGGACCTTTTGATATCGAGTTCAGATTATAGATACGGAAGTTTGAATAGGTTTGTAATGTCATTTAATACTTGTATGCAAAATTTGGCATCATTCCGAATTGATTTGATAGGAATCGAACGCGCAGAAGTATTTTAAGAAGTTTTTGAGTTCTTGAGTTAACCCATGAGTTTTGGCATCCGATTCGTTATTTTTGATGTTATTTCATTGTTATGATCACGCGATCAAGTATGTATGATGTTGTTAGACTTGTGTGGGTGTTTGGTGTGGAGCCCCAAGGGCTCGGGTAAGTTTCAGACGTTCGGAAAGAGGAAAACACATAAGTATTCTGGTATTTCTTTGCTGCAGTTGCATGTCTCATAAATGCGAGAAAGTTTTTGCAAATGCGAAACTTGAATTTGCGAGAAGAGCTTAGCAATTGCGAAGAAGCTCGACCGAGGGCAGTGTTTGCATTTGCGACACCTGAGTCGTATTTGCGACCTCAGCAATGTTCGCATTTGCGACCTCAATAGATGAAGCCCAGGGTCTGCATTAGCGTGGTATTTTCTACATTTGCAACATTCACATTTGTAAACCTGGAGTTTCAAATGCGACATCAGAGACCTGTGTCCATCTCATTTCATGCAGGACTTAGGCCATTTATCTCATTTCACTTCATCTCTGGGGCGAATTTTGGAGCTTTTGGAAGAGGGTTTTAACCTAGCACTTTGAGTTAAATAATTTCTACTTGAGTTAAATACATAGATTATGGGTATATTAACATGTAAAAATTAGTGAAAATCAAAGATTTAGATGAAAACCTAGGTTTTTGATTAAAATGAGATTTGATCACGAAATATGTTATGGAATTTAGTAAAAATCATATATTTGAGTTCATGGGGTTATGGGTAACAACTTTCTTTCAACATTTACGGAATCCAAGCACGTGGCACGTGGCCTCAAGGTATATTTTAGGAATCTTACATTTACAGTTGGGTAATTACGTTAATAGTTGGCGTATCAACTTTTGAGCATAAATTGATTACTTTGTATAATATTTGACTAGTTTTGAGTCGTTAGGCACAAAATTTGGGTGTTTGAGCACAACCTTGGATCGGAAAGTAAGCATTGGGATGAGTTAAGTCTCTTTTCTAACCTTGTAAGAGGGAATTAACCCCATAGGTGAATTATAACTAATATGTGCTACTGCGCGTAGGGGATACATACGTACGAGGTGACAAGAGTCTAGGACCTGTACCATGATATACTTGAAATTTTTGCGCCCTTAGTTGTTTATTTAATTGCTTAATTTATATTGGAAGTTGATAAAAGAATTGTAAAAGGTTAAACTCACCTACTTGAAGTTGTGAATGCAACACTTCACTATAAATGAGAACTTGTATTTTATTAGAAATGTTTTCTATTTGTGGAGAGGGACGAACGCTTCTATAACAGATAGATGTATCTATGATTCGTGTCATTTGACCCTTGGCAGTGCACAATTTAAATATTATGATGGATCGGACCGTACTAACTTGGCATAATTTGCGCATGATAACCTTTGGAACTATTCATGATTGATATTCCTTAAATGTATTTAAATACAAGTTGTTAAATGATAAAACAAAACTTGAGACTTAATATTTGCAAAAGAAGAATTTACTATTTCTTGTTATTGAGTTTTCAGTATTTTTCATGAAATCCATGCTTAGTATAAGATTTTGGTATATCGTTGTTAGCCCATAGTAAGTGTCAAGGTCGACCCCTCGTCACTACTTCTTCGAGGTTAGACTGGATACTTACTGGGTACATGTTGTTTATGTAATCAGGCTACACTTATGCACTTAATTGTGCACGATCTAAGGTAGGAACATCTGGTTATTAGTGCGGCATGTACGCTTGACTTCTGATCGAGACTACACTGTGAGATGCCCTTTTGAGCCATTCTGCAACAGGAGTCTCTCTTTTGATTTATTTTCTGTCTATTCTAGTTCAGACAGTAGAGTATAATTCTTTTGTATATCCTACTAGTAATCCATATACGTGTGACACTGGGTCCACACACTAGTAGACTCATGATTTTGGATTCATTGTGATTTCAATTTGTACTCAGTTGCTTCCGTTTTCATATTTTACAACTACTATTTGATAAATCTTATAAAGGAAAGTTATTTACTTGGAAAAACTTACTAAACAGGAAATCAATAGATTGTTTGGTGTTATCTTGACTAGTAAGGTATTGCGCGCCATCACGGCCTATAGTAGAATTGAGTCATGACATGGTTTTCTATTGTGCCTCATGTGTCACAATTGCGAACACCAGCATCGTAAATTGATCTTAGAAGGGTTTCTCGGGTGTCACATTTGCAATACCTGGATCGCAATTGCAAAGTAGAGCTTGAGCGGGGTTGTTTTGCATTTGCGACCATTTAGCCACATTTGTGATGGAAATGGGCTTTGTGAATGTGAAGCTAATGTCGTATTTACAACTTCCACTTTAGGTTGTCCGGTCGCTTTGCAATAACAAGGGTTCAAAATTTCAAACCCAATGTCGCAATTGCGACATCTCCACTTGAACAAAAGGGATCACAACTCGAGATTTGATCTCATTTCTCTCACTTTAGAACCCTAGACTTGGTAGAAGACGATTTGGAGAGGGATGTTTCACCTACAATCATTCGGTAACTGATTTTGATCTATTTTCAACTATATTAAATGATTATACATGAGATTTAACATCAAATTCATGAGAACCTATGAGAAATTTTGGAGATTTTTGTCTATATTTTGAAAAATAAAAATTTGGGATATTGGACTCATATTTTAAAATAAAGACATATATGGACTCATGGGGTTATGGGTAATCGAGATCTACCCTTAGACTCGAGTTTTGACCGGGTGGGTCTAGGGTTGACTTTTGTTGACTTTTTACCAATTCATTATTGATTGAATTTTTTAAATGTGGCTAGTTTTTAAAGTTTATTTTGAAGTATTTGAACCATATTGGGCTATATTTGATTGGTTTGGAGACTAATTATAAGAGAAAGGCTGTGTTTGAGTGTTGATTTGAATGAAGAAAGAGGTAAGTGTTGTTCCTAACCTTGAATTAGGACCCGTTGAACTATTGCCTATGTGAATTATATGGGAAACTATGTATATGCATGGTGACGAGTGTATATACGCAGTTGTGGGATTTAGCGTGCAAGATTGGAAAATTTATTTCCATGCCTTCGTTATTCCATGTTATCTCTTATTATATGCTTTAATTATTGCATTTTTCTACTTTACTTGTTAACTTGTTACTTAATTGTTATTTGCTTGATCTGTTTATTTCTCACTCAATAATCTGCTTACCTGCTACTTTTTCCTACTTGCCTTATTTGTATATTTTCATTTTCATATGTTTTACCTATTTTTATTGCCCTATTATTCGATGTACTCTATTATATTATTTATCTTTCGTGAGTCTTTAGTTATTCTTGTATTGATGAGTTGATAATATTTGGGATATCAAGGTGTTGGATATTCTCTAATGTATTGGTGGTCCTTAAATGTTCTGAACACTTCATCTTCTTTTGTGTTGATATTCTATAAATATTGGTGTTGAGTTGTTTATTATAATAAATTGATATTGCTGGGTTCAGGTTGCGTGCAGCAATAGTATTGAAATAAATTAATATTATGGGATCTGGTTATATGCCACAATGGTATTGAGATTATATGCTAGAAAGAGACAAGGACAGAATATGATATGGTGGGATCGGGTTGCACACCACAACAGATTTGATGTATTGTAGTTGTTTGTGACTGCAGATATTGTTCTCAGTATTGTGATATGTGATTTGAGATAATGTTATTCCGGGGCCTTCTGGTAGTTGACCTACGGGTCCCTTTATTTGAGTTTATTGTTGTATTTCTATTCTTGTTTCGTACAGGTTATTTGTGAGTGACTTTCCATAGCTTCGTCACTACTTCGTCAAGTTTAGGCTCAGCACTTACAGAATACATGGGGCCAGTTGTACTCATGCTACACTTCTGCACTTCTTGTGCAGACCCCAATGTTCGTCCCAGCGGCGCATGACGAGAATGCTCGGATTCAGCTGCCTTCTGAGACTTGAGGTAGAGTTGTTGCAATTCATAGTCCCTGAAGTAAACTCCTATCTTGTTTTATTGTTTATTTAGTTTAAAATAGTTGTACTTTATTTCAGACCATACTCGTAGTATTCTAGTTGCTTATATAGTTGTGAATTAAGATTTCTGGGGGTAGTTTAGCACCACATTATTTATATTAATGTTTTGTTTATTTCAGAGTTTATTTATTGTAATTATCATCACCTGGTTATCATTGTTAAAATTGGTTAGTTAATTATCTAACATTTCGTTGCCTAGTGATAAGTATGGATTTATACTACTTATTTGCACTCTTTTACTTTTGTTTTAGCTTAAAATTGCTTAAAGATATTCTCGAAAACTGATAAAATGTGCTTACTTGCGGGAATGTTGGAATATAAGTCAAAGAGATGAAAATCAACTCAAGAAGGAGTCATTTTGGACAAGTACTAAAACAAAGTGAAAAGAGCAAAATGCTGACAGCACAATATTGAGTACGGCCGTAGACCATGAAGAAATATTTGACAAATTTCCTTTGCAATTGCGGGCACAGAGTTATTGTGTGGCCACAGAAGATGAGGTTCAGAGAGGTATGATTCTGGGATCTTGAAGAAGTGCGTACCGCACTATTATTTTGCGGCCGCAGAATTCAAAAGTGCGGCGGCACTAAAAAACGTATGGTTCGTAGAAGTCTCTCATGTCAACTTCAAGTTCAAGAGTGAGGCCGCACTCAGAAATGTGTGGCCTGCAGAATTTGAATAAGTGTTGTTGTAACTCAGAATTGTGCGGCCATAGAAGTCCATCCTATTAAGCCATCTTCAAAGTGAGGACCGCGCACGGAATAGTGCAACCGTAGAACCTCCGCAGGGGAGATTTTGTTCGGTAATTTCAGATGTGTATAATAGTCTTTTTTTGTGAAAATTAGGTCAAGTTTGAACACCAGAAAATAGGTAGTCGTTTTTCTTCTACTCCTTTGGGTAACTTTGTAATATTTTATCATTTTAACATTGGATTTTCTTCCTTTTATCATCTATTATGAGTGTTATCTTATTTTCTTCTTTAATTTCTTCAATTTCCTCTATGAGTAGCTATTTTTTTAGCTAGGGTTGTGACCTAACCCTAGTGTGGGTACCTTATGGGTATTTAATTTAGGGCTAGTTTGTGATTTGGTGAGTGATATTTATCCTAGTTCTTCCTTGAATTTAAGAATTAATGGTTGCAAACAACATTGATTCATGCCTTATTGACTTAGTCTCTACTCGAGAAAGAGAGATTAAGTCTAGAAAAACCTAGCTAACAAAGAATTGGGGTGAACTCAAGAAATTGGTAGACCCATTTAAAGGGTTGAATATAGAGATAGTAAGACCCGAGAGCATCTATCACTTGTTTTATGAATTACCCATTTGGACTTGAGAAAGTCAAATTGGGCAAATCTACTCTAACTACTGAGAGGTATTGAGTGGCTAATTGCATGTGACTGCTATATTACACCCCAACCAATCAAAATTTCCCTAAAGCCTGCCATTTATTAGGTAACCACCTAGGTTGAAGTCACGAACCTAGATCTTTTATAAACTTAAAAAATAACAACACCAAAATATCATTTTCTTGATTTTCTTTTGCAAACCATAGCATGCAAATTAGAAGTAGAAAGAAACAACCAAATATGTGGAAGTGCATTTTAGACACGTCATAAACTTAGTCTAGATATATACCTAATCCAATATAAGTTATCTATGAGATTCACACCGACTCACATTGGGTAACTATAATTGCATCGACCGTTCACAATCCCAATTAGTGGTGTGAATTTGGGCGATATTAATTTTTGGTGTCGTTGCCAGGGAGCTAAAAATGGATGTACCTATATATTTGGTTTTGTGTATGATTTGTCTTCCTTTCCTTCCTAGTTAGTAATCTCTTTATGAAACAATTGTAGGTGATAAAATGGCTCTCAACAACAATGATCCTCTTGGAAACATGCCATTGAGGGATGACGGGGATGATGACCAAGTTGAAGAGGTTCCTCTTGAACCTCAAGAAAATAGATGAGGCTGACTGCCTCAAGACAACATTCCCGTTCCACCCTGCACCTCCTCCTAGAGATACGACACATTGGTGTTGCCGAATGAAAGATATGCAAGTGTCACAGTCCTACCCCGCATTAGGGCGGAAAATTTTCAAATCACAAATGTTATGCTTACAATATTGAAACAACGGGAATTCGTCACTTGGGCTCCAAGTCAAAATGCATACAGGCACTTGAAAGAGTTTGTTTACACTTGTTGGGGGAGAAAATAGATAAACTTCTCCGAGGATATTTTGTGGCTGAGGCTATTCCCTTTCCCTCTATGGGGAAATGCCTTGGATTTGTTAGAAAGGTTGCCAAATCATTCTATCCATACATGGGCAGAATTGACCGAGAAATTCATTTCCATGTTCTTTTCTCCCGGGCATAAGGCAACTCTTAGGGATGAGATTCTAGCTTTCAAACAAGAACCCAACGAGCCTTTGCATGTGATATGGTAGAGATACCGAACAATGGCCAAACAGTTCTCCAATAATGAGATGACGGTGGCTATGATTCAACAAACCTTTTATAAGAGGGTAAACACTACCAATCAATGTGTGGTCAATCAACTTGCCGGTAGAAATTTCATGACAATGCCATATGCAGAAGCTTGTGAGATCTCAGATGAAATGGTGGATACTTCATCGGTATGGAAAAGTAGAAAAAACATCCCTCAAGGTGTTCCAAATGTGATTCACTTGCATAAAAAATTGCATGATCATAGGCAATAAAATTCCGAGTTGACCACCACAATAAATCAACTAGACAAAGCTCAATTTCAACAAGTGAAAGGTCTTAAGCAAGTAAATACAATAGAGGTAGTTAATATAATGGTAAATAATAGAGGGCAAAAGGGTTCTAAAGTACAAAATCGTGTTGATAATTATGTGCAAGATGATAGTGAATTCGATCAAGATCAAAAATACAATGAACAAGAGGAGGAAGTACAATATGTGAACAATTTCCAACAGCACAAAAACAAATATCAAGGCCCAAATCAGCAACAATGGCAACCACACGGAAATCAAGGAAATTGGAATTCAAGAAATCAAGGTAGTAGGAACAATAAAAACAACCATAGGAATTGGAAAAATCAAATAAATCAATGAAATTGGAGTGGTCAAAATAACCAAGGCAATTGGAGTGGAAATAATCAAGGCTATTGGGGAGGTAACAACCAAGGAGAGTGGAACAACAACTACAACAACAACTGGTGGTCGGGTTTTCAAAGTCTGTCGATGTTTCAACAACCGAGCAACCCAACTCCTTATCCTTCTCAAGGTCCAAGCTCTTCTAACAATGAGATGGGATGAATTGAAAACACGTTTAAACAAATGATGGATAAGAATACCGAGTCCGATTTCAACTAGCCTCTCACATCACTTTTATTCGCAATTTGGAAGTTCTGTTGGGCCAAATCTCGCAAGCTTTGAACATTCGTCCTAAGGGGCACTACCAAACGGTACAGTGGTAAACCCAAGTGGTGGGAACAATACAGTACATGCTATGGTCATGACTACAAGGAGTGGAAAAGATGGAGATCCAACTACCTCAAATAAAAGGAAAATTGTTGATGATGAGAAATTGGTACAAGAAGATAAGATGGCAAGTAAAAATTTGAAATCTAATGATGAGGTGAGAATTGATATTGAAGACAATGTGCAGGAGACTCAAGAAGAAGTGAACCCGTCTATGGAGCATATTGTTGACATACCGGAACCGGTAGTGCCCAAGACTAAGGCACCAATACCAAGGCCTCCTCCTCCAAACCCTCAAAGACCGGCCATGAAAAATAGCAAGAACCAATTCAAAAAGTTTATTGACATGATTAAGTGTTTTTCTATTAATGTACCATTGGTTGAGGCCTTAGAGAAAATGTCGGGTTAGACAAAGCTCATAAAGGACTTGGTGACAAAAAAGAGGTGAATTGTGAGACAATAAAGATCACACATCAAGTTAGTGCAATTGTGCACTAAGGCTCCTAAATTGAAAGATCCGGGCCCTTTCACAACACCTTGTACAATTGGAAGCACCGACTTTTCCAAAGCTCTTTATGATCTTGGGGTGAGTATCAACTTGATTCCCTAGTCGGTATTCAAAATTTTGGGAATTGGGAAACTAAAACCCATATCTATGAGGTTACATATGAAGGATCGTACTATGAAGAGACCATTGGGTATTATTGATGATGTGGTTGATTGTGGTGTTAATTTTATCCTCCTGGCATACTTTGTGATTCATGATTGTGAAGTGGACTATGAAGTACCTATTATTTTGGAACAGGGAAGGCTCTTGTTGATGTGGAAGCTGGTGATCTCACATTCCGGATAGGTGATGAAAATGTGGTCTCCCATGTGTGCAAATCTTTGAGGCAACCAAATAGTAATGAAGTTTGTTCGTTCATGGTTTTGGTGACCGCTGTGATTATTGATGATGCTAGTGACACAATTAATATTGAGGATACTTTGGAAGCCTTTTTGGTCAACCTTGATGATGATGAGGAGAACGATGGCTACATGGTATGTGTGAATGCTTTGCAAGGAATGGGGCCGTATACTTATAAACCCCACAAGTTATCCTTGGATCTTGAAAACTGGAAAAATCTTCCAACAAAGCCCTCAATCGAGGAGCCTCCCACCTTGGAGTTAAAGCTATTGAATCCATATCTCATGTATGAATTCCTTGGCCCTTCTTCTACTTTACTAGTTATTCTTTCCTCTTGTTTTACTAACGTGCAGGCAGACTCCACGTTGGCGGTGCTGCGAAAGTGGAAGAAAGCTATACGATGGAAATTGGCGGATATTTGGAGAATAAGCCCCGCCTTTTGCATGAACAAGATTATTCTAGAAGATGGTGCCAAACCCTCCGTTGAACATCAAAAGGGGCTAAACTAAGCAATGCAAGAGGTGCTCAAAAAGGAGATCATAAAGTGGTTGGATGCCGGAGTTTTTTACCCCGTTTTTGATAGTTCATGGACTTCGCCAGTGCAATGTGTCCAAATGAAGGGGGCATGACTGTGGTCACCAATGACAAGAACGAGTCGATTCCTATATTAACGGTGACAGGGTAAAGAGCGTGTATGGACTACCTCAAGCTCAACAAAGTCACAAGGAAAAATCATTTCTCACTTCCCTTCCTTGATTAAATGCTTGATAGGTTGTCGGTCATGCTTTCTATTATTTCCTCAATGGGTATTTTGGCTACATTAAAATTTTTATTGCTCCAGAGGATCAAGAAAAGACTACTTTAACAAGTCCCTATGGTACTTTGTCATTCTCGCGGATGCCATTTGGGTTATGCAATCACTACTAGAAAATTAGCCTATTGTAACGGATTTTTTTGCAACGGTTAATAAACCGTTGCTATAGAGTCCTTATGGCAACGATTTCAATCGTTCCAGTTAGACATAGGTACATTCGGCACACTTCAGTCATAAAAATATTGCAGTTGTGTAGAAATCGTTCCCATAGATTTTTTTTTGCAACGGCTCTTGTAACCGTTCCTATAGACTAATCTATAGGAACAGATCTGGGAAAAAAATCAACGGGAACGGTTATTAATATCTCTTAATTATTTCCCTCCCTAAATTTTCATGAAACCCGCCAAAACTCAAAATTATTTACATTCTACTTTTTTTATTTGTATTTTTTATGTAATAGTAGTACTAATTAATTAAAAGAAGAAAGTAAAATATTAAGCCTCTCTCAAACCTCACCCCCATTCTCTTTCCCAAGAGCCCAAGACGAACAAAAATCTCTCTGCCAAACCTCTCTGTCACCGGTGATACCCACGCTGGTGACAGTCCCACGCCGATGACAGTACCTCTGTCAACCTCCATTAAACGCACCAAATCTCAGCAAATGATTTTCAACAGTTGAGCCCTAATTCACACCATAAACAACCAGCTCCTTGAAACAATTCGAACCATCCAATAAGTTTAGGTTTTTTTCTCGATTAAGTTCGGCTAACATGTCAAGTTCCACAAATCCCTAATTCAAGGTTTTTGCTCGATTCTCATAAATTTCTGATTTATTTCGCATGCTCTTCTTTTACTGATTTTGCAATTTCTCAACAGTTGAGCCCTAATTCATCTATTTCATTCCTCATTGAAGAAGAATTTGTCACTGAGAAGTTGTGGAATAGATATCATCGTAAGTTCCTTTACTGGTGGATTAATTGATTTTAATTTTATTTTTGGGGTATTTCAGCGATGTACTGTTATTAATTGGAATACACAATCTTTCTTTCTACATTTTCTGCTACTGAATTAGCTTTATCTATATAATGGTAATTGTATGTGATCTTGTTTAGTTGGGCTCCTCTTGTGGTTGGATCTTCTCGTACTGTATAATGGGTGAAAACTTTAGATTCTTAAGCACTATAATTCAACTCAGTAGAATAATAAAGTGAGTCACAGAACTCGAAGTTACAACCATTTGAAATTTATTTCTTGTGCAAGGAATCTCAGTTTGTTGCTAAATTCATGGATCATCTATCCTGTTCTCTCTTTTGAATTTATGCAAACTTCAGTAGAGTGGTTCAAAGCATACTTTTAAGTTCTTGGGTTTGTTTATAATTTGCTTAGTTTATGTTAATTTATTTGCCTCTAAATTGATCTTTGACACTACCTGTTGATAAGATTTTATAGTTCAACATCTCTTGTGAACCCCTTCTTATCAATAGGTTAATATTTTTCCTTGTCTGGCACTTTATGCTAAATCTAATATAGACTGCTAGAATGTTGCAACTACATATTTGTTGCTTTCAAGATAACTGTGCAAATTCCTTAGGTCAAAAGAAGACACTTTAGTGCTAAAAAGAACTTTTAATACCTCCTTGCAAGTTGCAACTTGCAAATTTCTTTTTATTTCCTTCCATATGATTAGCACATTCAAGTTTTAAACTTTCAATAACAAGTTTATCATATATGTCATGAAAAGTCAGTAACTATGAATAATGAAAAGTGTGGCGACATTGAAGAGTTGTATTTGGTCTCATGATCTGATGCAATTAATCCTTTTTAAGCTGATGGAGTTGGGAGAAGATATTCCCTGCACCACACTGGTGTAGCGCTCAGGTTTTGGACACCCCTAGTAAATTCCCCTATTGCTTTTAGATAGTGTGCAGTTCCCAATCCATCACATATACTGTGGAATAAAGTTAGTCACATAACAAATTCACTACACTTAAATTCAGTTACTTGCATACGATGCTAATTGCAAGTTTTTGAATATATAATAAAGTTGAAGATTTGCTGAGGAGTTAGTGCATGTTGCTACTGCTTTCTTTTCATCTTTCCTTGAGTCGGGGTCTATTAGAAATAACCTTTCTACCTTCAAGGTAAGGGTTATAAGGTCTAGGAACACACTATCCTCCACAGAACTCAGGTAGGGTTTATAAGGTCTACGAACACACTACCCTCCTCAAAACTCCACTTGTAGAATTTTACGAGGTTTTTCGTTGTTGTTGTTAGCTATTTCTTTATTACTACTAATTCCTCTATTTTATCGTATAGGATATCTATGGATAATAGTGATAAAAGTTGGATGAATCTCTTGGGATGGACAGATGAGTATATTCGTGGAGTGAATGATTTTCTGGATAAGGCATTTGAACGGGGCCGTTCAAGGAAATGAAATATTATGCCCTTGCAAAAAGTGCATGAATCACTATTGGCATTATAGAACTGTGGTGGAGGATCATTTGGTTGTTCATGGATTTACTGAAGGTTATACCAAATGGGTTTTCTACGGGGAAGGATTTTCCTCGAGAAATACACCTCATCTAAGCAATGATGATGGAGGATCTACCATCCATGACAATATTGATGGAATACTTCATGATACATTTAAAAATATAGAGGGTCAGGCAGGGGATGAAGAAGGAGTTGGGGAAAGACTATCTGAAGATGAAACCAGCTGAATTGGGGAAGAACATCCCTGTATTGACCTTGTCAACTTATCATGCATGTTTTAATGTGTCCTTGATATGACTGTTGTTTTGAGGGTGCTCAAGCAAAAATAAGAAAATATCCAACCGCATTCCAGCTGGATCACTTGCATCTTTACGAAATCAAAGGGTTTCGTCGTTGACTACAAAAAGAACCTTCCAAGCTATAAGATCAAATGCAAATGAAGAACGACAATCAGAAGGTGGATTAGATTCATCTTTGCAAAACCAAAAGGTTTCGTCGTTGACAACAAAAATAATCTTGAAAGCTATAAGGTCAAATACAAATGAAGAACGACAATCCGAAGGTGGATCTCAATTGCAAAAACAAGTGTAGCAAGTGACACAGAATTGCACCTCTTCCGCAACACAAGGAGTACATAAACAAGTGCAACAAGCGAATATGGATTTCATCACTCCTGCATCACAGGGAGTACATGAACAATCTAATGATTCTACCAATCATGAAGCAATTGAACAATCTGAGGAACAAGGCAAATACATATAAATTTTAATCATAAACTTAACTAAATATAGTTATTAATGATTATCTTTGTTTTGTACCATTGCAGGTCCCTCCTCGCCAAAAAAAAAAGAGCTCGTACTCAAATGCCAAGTGTTCATGTTAGAAAGGAGCGTAAAATAATCCTTCTAAATGAGTTTAATCAACCCTTGGTCCTACTAAAGAGGTTGTAAATGAGTTGGGCACCTTCCTCGGCACATTGGCAAGGAGTGGGACTTTTTGTCCTCTTAATATGTTTAATTGGAGGAAACTAGACACAAAAGATGACATGTGGAAATATATCAAGGTATGAAGTTACCAATGTCCAATAAACATCGATGATATTTCTTATTTCTTACACTAACCTAATTATTATCAAAAAAAAATTTACACGAACCCAATTGCACTAAATTTGTAGGAAAAATATGATATTCCTGACGAGGCGAAAAAATGGGTTTTTGAAGCTGTTTGTAGTTCTTAGAGAAAGTATAAGAATCAATTGAAGGAAACCCACTTCAAAGCCTATGAGAACGATGAGCTTCGAATAAATAATAGGCCGCTCGATATTCCCGAATCTCACTTTAAGGATCTTCTTAAATATTGGAACTCTGATCCTCACAAGGTAATTACAGCACTGTTATTATGATTACATACTTGAAACATTTTGAGTGGAATGTTATCTAATGAGGCATGATGCGTTGCCTATTTGGAATTGTATTGATAGCTCTGAATCTCATGCTTAGCCTTTGATAGTTCCTTACTCTATTATCTCAGATTTCATTGTTTGCCTATTGTACCTCTTGGATCAAAAGTTGTCAGGGGTTTGATTAAATGACAAAGGCAAGACACAGCCACTGGTAAACATTCTCGACAGTTTGTGTCCATTTGAGTCTGCTTTATGAGGGCTATAGGTAAAATTTATCCACATGTACATAAAGTATAGTCATTTCTAGGCTCTTTGCACTTCTACTTCTTTATTGAGTTGCTGAATTAACAAAACAATTGCAGAGGGGATTCTTTTTTAATTAGCAGTTTTGTGACATAATCAGTAATGTATTCTTAGCTTTGAAATGGAATTGCTTATTGATTATGATGTTAGATTTTTAAGGATTACAATTTCAAAGGCCAGTTTGCTCTTATCAAGTTTTTGCTTGTTTTATTAGGTTTTGGCTAGTGAATGTTTTTTTACTTTTTATTGCATAGATAAGGTGCTATTTGGTTGACTCGTTTATTTGCACAAAATATCCAAAACTAATACAGAGAATCAAAATAAGTTGAAGTGTCCGCACACTGCAGGTACAACACATTTTTCTTTAATTCGCGAGGTTTGGTATTTTTTTTTTTTTTGTATATTTTGAACTTGCTAACTTTATATGCAAAGATTCTTATACTTGTTTTCATGTAAGTAGGAAAAAAAGAAGGAAATCTCTAATACTTCAGATACTGTAACAAGTAAAGACATTTTCGTGGCTACAAGAACAAGAAAAGTTGGCCGAGTATACAAAAGCTCATATGACAATACGATTAGTAAAATTGTACGAAATTTCTTATTTAAATTTTCTCGTGCTTATTGATTGGTCTTAATTATTGATTTAACTTTAGTTACTTAAAACTCTTTTTTCTCGCATTTTGGTTTGTAGGCTGAAATGGAGAGATTACATTCAACTCAGGAAAATGAAGATGTGAGTCATTCAGATGATGCTTTTGCATCAGTCATGGGACCTGAACATCCAGGTCGCATGAGGTTGTATGGACGAGGGGTTACCCAGACTGTGTTAAAAGGGCAAAAAGGGAATCTTGGATCTTCTGATGAGAGGAGGCAGCAGAAAATGGAGGAAATGGAAGAGAGGATGAAACAAAAAATGAATGAAAAGTTGAATGAACAAAAGGATGCTATGGAAGAAAATATTACAATGAAAATATTACAATGAACATCATCGCATGACTTCAGCATCTGAACCCAAATTTGCGACATGATCCTGACATGTTAAGGTTCAGTGCACGTTCACATGTAGAAGCTTCCTCTGCATAACAAGCTGCTGCTCAACTAAACAGTCGACCATCTACTTGTAGTAACAATAAAGGTCAGTACGTACCAAATGTTATACATCTTCTTCTATTTCTTTTTCTTCTCCTCCATGTTCTTTGGAAACTGAAAGCTTCTTGTTCTTTCCTTACTTTCTTTATGTGAGAAGAATTTGGAGCAATTTGTCATCTAATGAGCTGAAGCAACTATTAGCGTCAACTGTACCAGGCATGATATATTTCGCAGAACTGGTGAGGAAGGTTTGGTTGGCATTGTTCTTTGGATTGGGTGGAGGATTTAAGGCCAGAGAGTATGCAGTTACAAAATGCAGGAACTGAAAGAGGGGTTCCTGCAATTTCTGTGACAGGAATAGCTGATTCCTGCCGTTTCTGTTGCATCAATGAGATTGTGGTTGTGTGGGGGTGCAGTATATAGATTTCTTGGTGGAGATAGTTTATTTGTTGTAGATTATTATGGTAGTTTTTGGTCTGGCGTAATTATACCATCTTGGTACCTTCATTAATAAAACTTTACCTTAAAAAAAATGATATACTCAGCCTTCTTCTTTGGCAGGTCAATTTACGACATGTAGTGGTTCTCTCTTGAACAAAATTATCTCAGATCTGTAGGGGGCTTTGTTTTTCCATGTCATTTCCATTGCTAGTTGTTGCTTGATGCAGTAGTTCTAGGGAGGAACGGGTTTGCTGATCTGTCCTAAGAAGTTCCCACAAGAAGAGCCCCTTAACAGTAAGTTGTCTGGTCTGTTATGTGGTACTTGGTAGCTATTGAGGAGTTGTAGCAGAGAAAAATAACTGTTTGTTTCCCGGTTCTGCTTTCTTTCTACAAGGTCTTCCCAAGTTCTGGTTTCTTTCTCTTTCCCCAAAATTTGCATCTTTTAAGCAAACTTTTATCACATGGAAGACACACTTGTTTATTCTCTCAATTTTATCATTGCTGACATGATTCACAGTCGAAGAATTTCAGCCATTTTTATCAGCAGAGGCTTTTCCTTTTATCTTTAGAATGTCTACAATCTGGATAGTAATTTGACTCTACTATACAATATATATATATCTTGCTTTGTTTTTGTTGTTTTAGCATGTGAAGTTGGTTTGCACTATGTTTGATTTTATGATGGAGAAGTAGGATAAAAAAGAGAAAACCTCTTGGTTTTGCTTCTTCTGGTGTGAGTTACTCATTTAGATGTAGTCTTTTTTATACAACTTGAGGGCAAGTAAAGTGTTTCCTCGTTTATGTCAAATTTCAAAGAGATAGGAAAGTGATTACTGACTGATTTTAACTAACCCCCATCCTTAACTTCCTTGCTAAGTGGTGGAGATCACCATAACGATCTTGTGTTATTACCCTCTCTCCCACCTGTCCTCGTTTCATCTCGACCAAACATAGTGTTGATGATATGGTACATTGAATTAGGAGGAGTCATTTAATATATATTTAAACTTGCTATAATTTTAATTACATCTTATGGAGAACAAAATGCCCGCTATTCGTCCAGAGCTTACCTTCATCAGGTTATTTAACACTGTGTTTGTAGAAGTAAAATGCTAAAACAGCTAATATTCCTAAAGTGACAATCCCAACTGATGTTGCAATAGCTAGTTTCTTGGTTGGATTTTGTGGCTGAGGAGCAATAGTAGCTACTTCTCTGTTTTTTTTTTCTTTTTCATGGCAATTTGTTCTATGAGTATTCTTAACCGGATTCTCTTGAATGATAATAACTTTATTTATCATCTTTTGTAGGTGGAGTAGATCAAAAAATGGATGATGAAGACGATGAAGAACTAGACCTTACTTGAGATAATTTTGAATTGTTATTTTTTTTTAATGTTCTAGGAATCTTTTAATTTGTTGCCAATATTTTTTGAAACTTATTTAACTTCTTGAAATGTACCAAACTTATGCACTCATGGGTTAGAACATTTTTTTATGGATATTATTATTTGTTTGATGGACAATTTTATATTATTAATAGTTTCACTTTATGATGTATTTAAATTTTAGTGTTATTATAATTTACTATATGTATAAATATTTATATATAACAGGTGCAATATTTTGGTTTTAATTGAAGTGATACAATAGCCTATAAGAACCGTTGCAATAGCATACAAATGGTGTTCCAGTAGACAATGAAAACCGTTGTAATAGGTCTCATAAACTGTTCCAAAATAATCGGGAAACCATTCCAAAATACAAATATAACCGTTACCATAGCTTAACGAAACCGTTGCTATATCCAACTTAACCATAGCAATAGCTTACATAAGTATTGCATTACATAATATGGCAACGGTTAAGAACCGTTGTATAAACGATATAGTAACGGTTATAAACCGTTCCAATTAAAAAAGTTAACCGTTCCAGCAGAGAAGTGAAAAACCGTTGTGATAGACGTATTTATTGTCACGGCGATACAAACTGTTACAAGAACTGTTCCAGTAGACCTATAGGTACGCCAGCTGATGTGACGGTTAGGAAACCGTTCCAAGATCCCTACGGTAATGCTTTGGCAGTCTATGGGGATGGTTTCTCAACCGTTACGGTAGACCAAATTTTCAGTAGTGAATGCACCGGCGACTTTTCAACGGTGTATGATGGCAATCTTCACCGACATGGTGGAGGATTTTATTGAGGTCTTCATGTATGATATTTCCATGGTCGGGAAGTCTTTTGATGATTGATTGAACATTTTGGATATGGTCTTGGAAAGATATGAAGAAACAAATTTGGTATTGAATTGGAAGAATATCACTTCATGGTCGAGGACGGCATTGTTCTTGGCCATAAAATTTTAAAGAATGGTATTGAGGTCAATAAGGACAAAATAGAGGTGATTTCTAAACTCCCACCCCTACATCTATGAAGGGAGTGAGGAGCTTCTTGTGTCATACGGGGTTCTATCACGGATTCATCGAGGATTTTTCAAAAGTGGTGAACCCCTTGTGTACGAATTTGGAGAAGGATTTCAAGTTCCATTTCAATGAAGATTACATGAAGGTATTCGAGTTGCTTAAGTTCAAGTTGACCGCTACTCATATTATTACCTCACCGGATTGGAGCTTGCCTTTCGAGCTCATGTGTGATGCAAGTAATGTTGCGGTTGGAGCAGTTTTGGGGCAACAAATCAACAAAATCTTCCATCCGGTCTATTATGTTAGTAAGACCATGAGTGATGCCCAAGTCAATTACACGGTGACCGAAAAAGAGATCCTCTATGTTGTCTTTGCAATGGAGAAGTTTCGCCCATACTTGATGGGTACTAAGGTGATTGTCCACACCAATCATACAGAGCGTTGGTACTTAATGAGTGAGAAAGATTCAAAGACAAGGTTAATGTGGTGGTTGCTTCTATTGCAAGATTTCGATCTAGAGATCCAAGACCGCAATAGTAGTGAAAATCAAGTGGCGGACCACTTATCTTGATTGGAGGAGGAAGGGAGGCCACATGACGGCCTTGAGATCAATGATTCCTTCCTTAACGAGAAACTTTTAGCCATTTCAATGACCTAGATGCCCTAGTTCGCCGTCTTAGAAAATTATCTTGTGAGTGGCATTGTACCGAATGAGCTCTCTTCAAACCAAAGCAAGAATCTAAAACGGGATTGCCTTGACTATTATTGGGATGAACTGTACCTATTTCGAATTTATACCGATGGTGTGATTTGAAGATGCGTACCGGAGGAGGAACAAGTGAGAATTCTTGAGGCTTGCCACTCTTCACCGTATGGTGTTCACCATGATAGAGAGAGAAAAGTAGCAAAAGTATTGAGTTGTGGATTATATTGTCCTACTCTCTACAAGGATGCTAGTGAACTTGTCACGCGTTGTAATGAATGCGAAAGAGCTAGTGGAATCTCAAAAAAAATGAAATTCCTCTCACCACCATTTTGGAGATAGAAATTTTGGACGTGTAGGGTATTGATTTTATGGGTTCATTTGTTAGCTCTAGTGGGAACACTAGCATTCTAGCTGCGGTTGATTATGTGTCTAATTGGGTTGAGGCCGTTGCTTTACCCAACAATGAAGCAAGGAGTGAGGTGGCATTTTTGAAGAAGAACATCTTTACAAGATTTGGTACTCAGTGATGGGGGTTCGCATTTCTTCAACAAGGATTTTGATACCTTACTCACAAAGTATGGTGTCACTCACAATGTCTCGGCTCCTTATCATCCTCAAACAAGCGAACACGTCGAAGTCTCCAACTGGGAGATCAAGAGTATATTATCAAATACAGTGAATGCCAACTGGACGGATTGGTCAAGAAAGCTTTATTATGCTCTTTGGGCTTATAGGGTGGCTTAAAAAACACCAATGGGATGTCTCCATACCAGTTGGTATTCGGGAAAGCTTGTCACCTTCTGGTGGAATTTGAGCATAAGGCCATGTGGGCATTGAAGAAGTTGAACCTTGTGTGGGATGTCACTGCAAACTTAAGGGTGGCACAATTGAATGAGCTAGATGAATTCCGATAGCATGCCCACACAAGCTCATCTCTATACAAGGAGAAGATGAAGTACCTCCATGATAAGTACATTCGAAACAAGGAGTTCAAAAAAGGTGATCTTGTGTTATTATTCAACTCTCGATTGTGGATGTTTCCTGACAAGTTGAACTCTAAATAGAGTGGCTCGTTTGAGGTTGTGAGTGTAACCCCCATTGGTGCATTAGACTAGAAAAATAAGAATGATGGAGTGTTTAGAGTAAATGGGCACAGAGTGAAACACTATCTCGAAAAAGCTGATGATGGCTACGTCGTGGTGGTTCTCCATTTTAAGTAATTGGTAATCTATATTGTACCACAACGTTAAATCAGGAGTTTCTTGGGAGGCAACCCATGTGTCTTTTTCGTTATCTATTTCTTCTTCTTTATATAGGTTTTGTTTTATACTAACTAGTTTTGAAGTGTATGCAGAAATGAGTATGCTTTGCAAGGACTATGCCCAAGAAAATGGCTAAGTGTTGCAAAAAGTGCGTACCTCACATTAGTTGTGTAGACTGCACAATTTTGTATGCCATAGTAGAGAGGAATCTGCAGCCGCACAATTCCTTGTGTGGCCGCACATCTAGAGACCCAAAAAATGCACCGTCTCTGAACATTGTCTAACAGAAAATATAGCCATTCTACAGTCGCACTTGAAATTGCGTAGTCTGCACAAATTTATGCGGCTTCACTCACTTTCTCCGGACCGTAGAGATTCATCAAGGTTCAAGTAAAGAGTGCGGACAATACTCAAAATTATGCGGCCGCACTCAGCTTAACTTTTTTACCGACTTGGTCAACGTATAAATAGAACCTTAGTGTGCTATTCACAACTTTACACACTGAATTCTTGAGACCTAAGCAAGCACAGTGCACGAAAAATTAGTTCACACTTTTCTTTCATTTCATTAGTATAGACTCTTACTTGCATCATTCATCACTGGTATGTTCATTGCTTTTTAGATTTTTCAATTTCTCTTAATTTTCTTTCTTCAGTGGTATAGTTACTTTTTGGCATAAAATGTCATATGTTAGTCATGTGTTCTTAAATTCATATGGGTAATATCATATATAGTCATTGGGGACTGGATAGATCATTAATCACGTTTATTTGCAAATACCATGTCTGAATTGTGTTAAACTTTCAAAATATAAAGACATTGGTGAGTGTTTCAAATTGTGTGGCCGCAAAAAAAATTTTGTGATCCACAGATCTTAAAATTAGGAAAATTAGTTGCATGAAAGGTGCGAACCGCACTCAAAATTGTGCGGTCCACAAAAAAATTGTGTGGCAGCAAAAAAATATATGCGACCGCACTTTAGAACTTCGGAGAACTAGTGTTCCGAACTTGGGATTGTACGGCCGCACTCAAAATTCTGCGGTCCGCACTTCAGGATGTGCGAACACACTTTGAAATTGTGTAGTCTGTACATGGTAGTCTGCGGCCACGTATAAAATTGTGCGGTCCCTATTGTCTCTCCTGTAGATAGTTTTCTAGTAACTATAATGCAAATGCTTACACTGTTTTGAATTCTAACTACTCATGTGCCTTGAATTGCAAACAATAGTTAGATCACGAGGTAGAGGTTATACATCTAAAGGGAGAGGTTAACCCTTCCTAGGTCGAGGCAAAGGTACTCAAACTTTGTGAGTGCAGAAGAAAGCATTAACCAAAAAGAAAACCACGGGGAAAGGTAGGGCCACAGAATGTCAATCAGTGGATCAACAACCTGAGGCCCATCTAGGGAATCCTCCGAATGTCCCATCTAGGGAATCCTCCGAATGTCCCATCTAGGGAATCCTCCGAATGTCAATCAGTAGAGCAACAACTTGAGGCCCAGTCCCAACCATCAGGATCAAGCTCATACGTCCCATTTAGGGAATCCTCCGAATGTCAATCAATGGAGCAACAAACTGAGGCCCAGTCCCATCCATGAGGCCCAGTACCACCATCACAAATCCCTGGGAGATACCAACTCCATGAAACCCTCCACCACAACAAGTTTTTTTGAGGTTTCAAATGTTGGAAGCCAGAGTTTAGAGCCCTCATCTACATACACTCCCCCTGTACCAATTGCAGTAGATGATGATGATGATGTTCCTGGTGATGGTAGAGGAGGTGACACTAGAGTGAGCGGCCTAGAGAGATCGAAGAAGAAGGATATATGGGAAGATATATTTCAGAGCTTGACAGTCTTCACAAGTTTCAGAGTTGTGGTCCAAGAGATTGCTCACACTTGAGCAGCAATTCTTATCGAAGGATGTGGATATATAAAATCCAAATCTGTTTAAGCAATTCAGGAAGTGCAAATAGTGGATGTGGTTCACCAAAAGTGTTGTGGTTTACCAAGGAACATTTGGTACGTGAATTATATACCAATATGGCACACATCAAGAAGGGGTATCAAAGTGACCATTTGAAGGTCATATTCGATCAAAGCTCGCGGAATACTTACTTAGGGTTCGAGGAGGTAGATCCAATCCAGTACATAGAGAAGATTTCTATGGATGATGCAGCTCGCCCTTGGCTAGATGAGATCTTGGGAACTCAAGGACCACTACCACCGTGGATTACAGCAGGGGTTTCCATTGTATGGGCCACCCTTAATTAGAAAAAGGGTGGCAAACTTTTGTGTGCAGCCAATTATACCCGAGCCGGAATAAGGACAATCTCCCACTCCCCCGAGCAGTTTTTGTGGCATCTATCATGGCCGGGTACCCAACCAATATGGGTGCCATAATGTTGGCCAACATGTTAGTAGTTGTCCAAACAGGTGAAAGCTCCTATCCATATCCTAATACCCTCATATAATACCTTACAGATGCAAAGGTGGAACCAAGGAGCTTTGATACAAAGGTGCGCTCCAAAAATCCCTTCTCGTGGTACTCTTTGCAAGGCCCGGGAAACCCAAAGTTCAATGGTAAGGCAACTTCCACCGGTGGCCAGTCTGATGAGCAAATAGTGGTGGCTATAGATTCAGTTGATGAGCCTTCTACATATCATATGCCTTCCATAGCAGCATGTATTTCCACTAAGACAGCTGACATGCCACCACTTCTATCTTCTAGACCATCTGCATCAGTTCTACTGCCTGCCTCATCCACATATCCGCTCACTGCACTGCGAATCTCCCAAATATTGGCGATTCTCAACAACTGGATGTAGACTACTAGTTCGAAGTTGTCTGACATATCCAGTGCTATTGCAGCACAGTTTTCTGCTCCGGTAGCATCACAGGTACCTCTGTCTATAGAGGAAACATTGAAGAAGGTTCTGGAAAACCAGCAGAAAATTATGGATGCTCTAGTGTCATATGGAGGAGTCATTTAGGAGTTAGGAAACAGGTGAATATGATGTGAAAATCTCAGGCTTCAAAGAAATCAGTGGATAGTTTGAGGACAATGCTTATTCTTGTTTAGGGGGTGGTCTATTTTGATTAGTTTGATATGACATTGGCCAGTAATAACTTTAATACATTTTTTATTTTATCTTCATTATCTCTTTCATTATGTATATATTCCTCCCCCTCTCTTTTGATGTATATTTTATTCCCCTCGGCTTGTATTTTTATTTGTATTATTTTCAGTAGTTTATTTCATAGCTTCTTTAGTTTGTTTTTCTTAGTAGTATAACCTCTTATTTACTTTGATAGCTTCTTTTTGATTTGGTATATTCTTTATATGTTTAAGTGAGCAATAATCCTTCAGTTTTCTTAGTGCCACGGTTCTTTCTAAAGGTAGTTTTTTTGTGAACCGGGTGGCTCTTTCGAACGATGAATGGCTTGAAATTTTTTTTAAGGGATTGAGTCTGCTTTTGATGCTGAGGTAAACACAGTAGTATTAATGAATAAAAAGGTTTAAGAATGCTTCATTTGGTACCAACATATTTAACTATGGCCTTATGGTTAAAAATAAGTTTTTGACAAGAAATAGCTCTAATTAGTGACCTTTAGACTCTTGTGTTGACTTGAGTAATCATCAAGTGGTTTAGTTCAACCATTAGAAATTTTCAATCTTGAATATGGTTGTTATGGGCCCTCGACTCTATCCTCTTAACAATCCAATTATGTGAGAAGTGATATTTTTGTTGCAAATCCATGACCCGTGTGAATGGACCAGAACTTGCCCTAAATGTATTTCTAGGAAAAATTCTAGGTTTTGCTTGGCTTGAGAAGTGATTGTAGGCTCTCCTTTGACCCGCTTGAAATTTTCCATATCCCACAAATGTTACTATCCCTAGTCAACTTATTTGAGCCTAATACCTTTCTCATTTGATAGCCAGATTACAAGCCTTTACCCATTTTGTACTGACCCTCTTGCGACACTCTAGCTTTCCTTATTACTCTTAAGAAGTAATTTGCTAAAACGTAAATTTAGGGGAGAGACGAGGAGTTTGAAAGAGGTATAAAGGCACAAAAATATAAGAAATGAAGAAAAGGATAGGCAAGAAAAAGAAATAATGAACAAAAGAGAATGGAAAAAAGAAAGTGAATAAAGTGAAGAGTTGAAGGGATTCAAAGAAAAGCAATGATGCAAAGCATGGAGAAAAAAAGGAAGGAGAAAATAACCATCAAGTCCAAGAAAAAGCGATGTTTGTCTCTCTAGTTCCCCCGAGGAAAAAGATAACGACTCAAACAATCGGCAAAACATGATCCAAAAAGAGAAAAATGGAGTGCTTAAGGAAAGATAAACCCCGTTTCTATTCCAACATTCCCGACCCCTATCCAATAAGCGTTCATTACATTCTGAAAAATCCCTACATGATTTCAAGATGAGTGAGCTTACACTAGTGGTAATTTACATGAGGGCAAGCGTATGGTATCTAGAACCGTACTTGTGACATTCTTTTAAGAGACATGAGCGAACTTTTCACAAAACCTTGAATTGAGTGCTACATTCTTATGTGAGATATGCCAACAGAGAGTAGAGGAGGAGTAGTTTGGGATCCAAAATGACCTACATGAAAGAGCAAGATCCTTTGTTGAATAATGTTAACTCTTGATTTTCGAGTGTCACATTTGAACTATTGTACATGAAAAGTCAAATCATTGCCTTGTTGATAATTCATAAGTGTTGTGGGTAATTGTTGGTCCCAATTGATGTGTGTTTGGGTCACCTTGGGATAGCTAAAATAGATATTTTCTTGTAGAGGTAGGAATTGCCTTATTTGCTTGAGGACAAGCCAAAGCTTAAGTTTGAGGGAGTTGATAAGTAGGAATTTTGACTACTTATTGGCACTCTTTTACTTTCGTTTTAGCACAAAATTGCTTAATGGTATTCCTAAAAATTGATGAAATGTGCTTACTTGCAGGAGTGTTCGAATATGATTCAAATAGATGAAAATCAACTCAAGACGGAGTAATTTTGGACAACAACTAAAACAAAGCGAAAAGAGAAAAATATGGACAGCCCAATATTGAGTGCGGCCGCAGACCATAAAGAAGCCTCTGACAAATTTCCTTTGCAAAGTGCGAGAGGTTCAAAGAGGTGATTTTGGGACCATGAAGAAGTGCGGACCACACTATTATTGTGCGGCTGCACTAAAAAATGTGCGATCCGCAGAAGTCTCTCATGTCAAGCTGAAGTTCAAAAGTGCGACCGCACTCAGAAATGTGCGGTCCACAAAATCTGAAGAAGTGCAGTCGCAACTTAGAATTGTGCAGCTGCAGAAGTCCTTCCTGTCAAACCAGCTTCAAAGTGCAGATCGCACACAGAATTGTGTAGTCGCAGAACCTCCACATGGTCAATTTTGTCCGATAATTTCATCTGTGTATAAATAGTCTTTTTGTCAAAATTAGGTCAAGTTTGAACATCTGAAAATAGATGGTTGTTTTTCCTTTACATCTTTGGGTAACTTTGTAATAGTTTATCATCTTAACAGTGGATTTTCTTCCCCTTATCATCTATTATGAGTTTAATCTTATTTTCTTCTTTAGTTTCTTTAATTTTCTCTATGTGTAGCTAATTTATTAGCTAGAGTTGTGACCTAACCTTAGTGTGGGTACCTAATGGGTATTTATTTAGGGCTTGTTTGTGATTTGGTGAGTGATATTTAGCCTAGTTATTTCTTGAATTTAAGAATTAATGGTTGCAAACGACATTGAGTCATGCCTAATTGGCTTAGTATCTACTTGAGAAAGAGAGATTAAGTCTAAAAAAACTTGGATTAGGGTGAACTCAAGATATTGATAGCCCCAATTAAGAGGGTTGAATCAAGAGATATTAATACCTGACTTGAGCATATATCACTTATTTTGTGAATTAACCATTTGGACTTGAGAAAGCCAAATTGGGAAAAACTACTCTAACTACCAAGAGGCTTGGTGCGGTATTGATGCAGGATGGTAGGGTGAGTGCCTACATGTATCAACACTTGAAGTTTCATGAGAAAAATTACCCTTTTCATGACTTATAGTTGGCAGCCATTATTCACGTGCTAAAGATTTGGAGACACCATCTGTATGACGTTCATTGTAAGTCTATGCAAACCATCGGAGTCTCCAGCACCTGTTCAAGCAGAAAGAACATAATTTGTGGAACTAGAGATGGTTAGAGTTTCTGAAAGACTATGATATCACCATATTATATTATCCGAGGAAGGCTAATGTAGTTACCGATGCATTGAGTAGAAAGGCTGAGACCATGGATAGTTTGGCATATTTACCGGTAACATAGAGGCCACTAGCGATGGATGTTCAGGCTTTGGCCAATCAATTTGTGAGATTGAATATTTCCAAGCCCAGCCACGTTTTGGCTTGTGTTGTCGCACATCCATCATTGTTGGCGCGTATCAAGGCTCGCCAGTTTTATGATGTTCACTTATTGGTGCTGAAGGATATGGTGTAGTGGGGTGGTGCTAAGGAAGTTATGATTGGTAATGATGGTGTAATTAGGCTTCAAGAAATAATTTGTGTTCCAAATGTTGATGGGCTGAGAGAGTTGATCCTAGAGGAGGCTCACATTTCATGTTATTCCATTCACCCAGGTGTCACGAAGATGTACTGTGACTTGAAACAACACTACTGCTGATGAAGATTAAAGAAAGACATCATTACTTATATATCTCGATGTTTGAAATGTCATCAGGTGAACTATGAATAATAAAAACAGGGTGGATTGACTCATAGATTGGAGATACCAGAGTGCTAAAGAGCGCATGACTATGGATTTTGTGGTAGCCTTACCACGGATTGGAAGAAGTATGATTCAGTCTAGGTTATTTTGGATTAGTTAACTAAGTCTGTGCACTCCATTCAAGTAGGACTTCCTATTTGTCAAAGCGATTGGCTTAGTTTTACATTCAGGAGATTATTCGCCTGCACGATGTGCTTCCATTATTTTTTATCGAGGCACGCAGTTCATGTTGCATTTTTGGAGAGTTCTGCTGCATGAGGCATGCTGTTTGAGCTGAGTCATTTCATCGTCATACAAGAAAATAGTCTGAGTGCACCATTTAGATCTTAGAGGATATGTTACATGCTTGTGTCATGGATTTCAGGGATTCATGGGACCAACTCTTACCTCTAGCAAAGTTTGACTAGCATAACAGTTGCCAGTCAAGTATTCAAATGGTGCCATATGAGAACTTATATGGGAGGCAATATCATTCCGCGATTGATTTGTTTGAGCCAAGAGAGGCTAGGTTATTGGGCACTGATTTGGTCTATTATTCTATGAAAAAGGTTAAGGTGATTCAGGAACGACTTCGTACAGCTCAATCCATACAGAAGAGTTATGCAAACCCGAAGGTTCAGGATGTAGCTTATATGGTGAGTGATAAGGTTCTTCTCTGAGGGTTGCATATGAAGGGCGTGAAGCGATTTGGGAAGAAGGGCAAGTTGAGCCCGAGATTTATTGGGCCATTTGAGTTCTAAGAGAGAGTTGGGAGGTTGCCTTCAAGTTTGCATTGCCCACTATCCTATTAGGAGTGCATCCAATATTCCATGTTTCCATGCTTTGGAGTACCATGAGGACATCTCGCATGTTGTAGACTTCAGCACGCTTCAAATTGATGAAACATTGGCCTATGAGGAGAAGTTGGTGACTATTCTATCCCGGCAGGTTTGAAAGTTGAGATCTAAGAGTTTTCCTTCCGTGAAAGTGGAATGGAGATCTCAGTTGATCGAGGCAGCTATGTTGGAGTCCGAGTCTGATATGCAAGGTATATATACCACACCTTTTTACTAGCCTGGGTACCTTTCTATGTTCGTTCGAGGACGAGCGTTTCTTTTAGAGGTGGAGAGTATGACTGCTCGCTAGGTCATTTTTAGTACTATCCTTAACTTTCATGATTTGAGATCTCTCGTCACTTCATTTGATGTTTCTCAGATTGTGTTCATGGAACGTATCGCTTTTTGAAAAGCGTTTATATAATACTTTGAAGAAAATAAAACATTTGGCTAAAAATGAGGCAGGAGTTTACCGCGATCAATATATTCGGAAAACGACCCCCGAGTCGGTGTTTTGATGATTGCAATAGGTTTGTACTGTGAATTTGTACTTGGGTTATGCCCAAAATTATATTCGGAGGTCCCTAGAGTGATTTGAGTTGTTTTGCCGAATGTTAGCAATTTGAATATTTTGAAATTTCCTACGTTTGATAGTAGGTTGCTTTTAGGGTTATCGGTTTGAAGTGTGATTATGATACATGGAATAGGTCCATCTTGATATTTGAAACTTGTCTACAAAATTTGATGCAATCTAGAGTTGGTTTGATAGGATTCGGACGCTTAGTTATGATTTTAGAGGTTCTTGAGTTTTCTTTTAAATTTCATGCATTTTGATGTTTAATTCGTAGTCCTAGATGATATTTTGGTATTTTGGTCACACGAGCAAGTTCGTATGATATTTTTAGAATTGTATGGATAGTTGGTTTGGAGCTCCGAGGGCTCAGGTGAATTTCGGACGTGTTTTATACTCCCTCCGTTTCAATATATATGAACTCATTTGACTGGACACGAAGTTTAAGAAAAGAAAGAAGACTTTTGAACTTGTGGTGTAAAATCAGGCACATATATTTTTTGTGGCTATAAATCATTGCATAAAGATAAATTATTTCCAAATAAGAAAGTGGTCATTCTTTTTGGCACGGGCAAAAAAGGAAATAGGTTCACATAAATTGAAACGGATGGAGTAATAGTTTTACGACCCAATTCCCAAACCCGGTCATGATGGCGCCTCTCGTGAAGACAAGGTCAGCCAGAACAACGCAAACCCCTATTTTAAAGCAATTAATTAACATTAACAATTCTAACACATGCTTAATATAGCCAATAATGCGGAACAACGATAATAACAAGGGAAACCATCCTGACACAGCCCAAACCGGGGTGTCACAAGTCATGAGCTACTATAGATTTAGCTATAAGTCTACAGAGTATAATATCTGATACAATAGTCTGAAGAAAGCATAAATGATGTAAGATATGGGCGAGAAGGGGTTGCGAACATCAACAACTACCTCGTAACTCCAACTCGCTGCCTGGTCTGGAAGGAATCATTGTTCAGGTGCGGACTCTGCTATGCCTGAATCTGCACACAGGGTGCAGGGAATAATATGAGTACTCCGACCTAGTGGGTAATAATAATAAATAATAACCGAAAGCATGAAAATACATAAGCGCACAACGCAATTCCATATCAGGCAGTAAATCACTTAAAGAGTAAAACAGTAGAGAGTTAAATGAAATCTCCTTTTAAAAACAGGTAAGTCAGGTAAAACAACAAGTAAATGGTGAGTAGAAACCTGCCCCTCGGGACCAGTATCAATCGCTGAGAACAGTATCAGCCCCTCGGGCTCAGTCTCAGTCACTCAGCATAATATCAGCACCTTGGGCTCACTCTCAGATCATATGGGTACCCGCGCTCACTGTGGGTTTGCAGTCTACGGAGGGGCCCCTTACGGCCCAAGTGCTATATCAATATAAGGCCTGAAAGTCTTCTTACATCACTCATAAGGCCTGAAAGCCTCCTTACATCACTCACAAAAAGCCTCCTCACGTCACTCACAAGGCCTGAAAGCCTCCTCACGTCATTCAAGCCACCTCGTGGCATATAAATGTATCTCAGGCCCTCGGCCTCATATCACTCAACATGTCCTCACATATGGCCCTCGACCTCACTCGGTCCAGATAACATCATAAGTCCCTCGGGCATCAATAAAATAGTAGTGCTCAGCCCAAACTGCAGTGGAAATATCAGTTAAGTCTCAAAATTCAAGTGAAGTGGCCGAGTTTGTAAAACAGTATAATCAACATGACTGAGTTCAAGTAGTATATCAAATAGTGAGGAAACAGTGATAAAAATCCACGAAGGATTCTAGTAGTCAGCATGAAGCCCAAAATATGGAAATAAGCCCAAATCATGTTGATAACATAAACATCTCAGTCAAATACGAGGTAAAAATATCAATCGAGACGGACCAAGTCACAATCCCCAATAGTAAATAACGCCGGGCTCGTCATAAAGTGTTTGTTTCACCTCAATATATCACTATGTTGTTCAAATCCGGGGTTTCAAACCCTCAGGATATCATTTACTATCATTGCTCAGCTCAAGCCGGCCAAAATCCTAGCTTGATATGCCTTTTCCTTGCAAATAGGCCTCCTCACGCGTCAAATCTGACCAAGAGCGCAACGAATACGTCACAATAGGCTAAGGAAACATAACCCAATCTAAAAGAATCGAAAAACATTGAAAATCACCAAATTTGCAAAACCCGAGCCCCAAGCCCACATCTCGAATTTCAAAAAAATTAACATCAACGGATTCTATCTCGCCACGAGTCTATACATATCAACAACTCCCAAATCCGAGCTTAAATGACTCATCAAAATCCAATTTGAAATGCCAACACTCAAGCCCTAGTTCTTCCCCCTTTGATAAATTTTTATGAATTTCTAGGTTGTTTCTACAATTAAATCATGCTTTTAGGTCATAGAACTCACCTCCAATCAATCCCAGTCAAATAACTCTTCAATTCCCGTGCAAAAGATCTCAAGGATGTTCAAAAATGGAGGAAAAATAGCTTTGCTCGCGGAACAAAATGAACTTTTAAAACCCTTCTACCCAGACATTTCTTTCATCTGCAGTTTCTGCTTCCGCGGAATTCTATCGCTTCTTCGGCCATTCACTTAGATTCCTGGACCATTTCTGCGGTCACAGTCCCATCTGCAGACTCCGCTCCTACGAAAAATCATCCGTTTCTGCAGAAATCCCCCAATCGCCAATATCCGCTTTTGCAATGCCAACGCCACATCTGCGGCACCACAGATGCGGATCCACGCCCGAATATGCGTAAAACAAAACTTCCAAGAAACTCGCACCTGCGATTCCCTTTTCGCATCTGCGGAACCATATCTGTAGCCCCTTTTCTGCAGATACGGAAATACCAGAACCAGCAAATTTCTAAAACAAGACAAGTCCAAAATTCATCTCGATAGCAATTCGAAATCACCCTGAGGCCCCCGGGACCTCAACCAAAAGTGCCAACCCATCCTAAAACATCATTCAAACTTGCTCCGACCATCTAAACACCTCAACCAACACCAAAACCATTAAATTACATCGGATTCAAGCCTAAGTTCTTCTAAAACTCCCGAAACCCGCATTTGATCAAAAACCCAACCAAAACACCTCTGAATGACCTGAAATATTGCACACACATCCCAAATCACCTAACGAAGCTACAGTAACTCTCGAAATTCCATTCCAACCCTCGGATCAAAATCTCACCAATCAACCGGAATTCGCCAAAATACTAACTTCGCCAATTCAAGCCTAATTCTACACCGGACCTCCAAAATCAATTCCGATCACGCACCTAAATCAAATATCATCCCCCGAAGCTAACCGAATTACCGTAAATCACATCCGAGCTCTCTAACTCATAAGTCAACATTCGGCTGACTTTTTCAAACCAAACCTTCCTTAAAGAGACTAAGTGTCTCATTTCCTACCAAAACCTCTCCAAACCAGTTCTATCACATAAGATACGGATAATGAAGCATAAAGAAGCTGAAAATAGGGAAAAGGAAGCGGTAACTCACATGATGACAGGTCGGGTCGTCACATCCTCCCCAACTAAAACAAACGCTCGTCCTCGAGCGGGTCAAGAAACATAACTGAAGCCTCGAACAGTTGAGGATATCCGCTCCATATCTCCCACTCGGTCTCCCAAGTAGCCTTCTCTACTGGCCGGCCTCTCCATTGCACTTTCACCGAAGCTATATCCTTTGATCTCAACTTTCAAACCTGACGACCCAAAATAGCACCGGCTCCACATCATAGGTCAAATCATCATCCAACTGAATCGTGCTGAAGTCCAATACATGGGACAGGTCCCCAACATACTTCCGGAGCATAGAAACATGAAATACTGGAAGCACGCCTGACAAGATGGGTGGCAAGGCAAGCTCATAAGCCACCTCCCCAATCCTCCTAAGTAACTCAAAAGACCCAATAAACCGCGGACTCAACTTCCCCTTCTTTCCAAACTGCATAACACCCTTCACGGGCGAAACCTTCAGCAAGACCTTCTCACCAACCTTATAAGACACATCTCGAACCTTCCGGTCCGCATAACTCTTCTGATGCGAATGTGTTGTACGAAGCCTCACCTGAATCAGCTTCACCTTTTCTAAGGCATCATGAAACAGCTCTGTCCCCAATATCCTAGCCTCGTCGGGCTCAAACCAACCAACTAGGGGCTACACCGCCTCCCATACAACGCCTCATACAAAGCCATCTGAATGCTCGACTGATAACTGTTGTTGTAGGAAAACTCTGCAAGTGGCAAAAACTCATCCCAAGAACCTCCAAAATCAATAACACAGACATGCAACATGTCCTCCAATATTCGAATAGTACACTCGGACTGCCCGTCCGTCTGAGGATGAAATGATGTGCTCAACTCTACCTGCGTACCTAACTTTCGCTGAAATGTCCTCCAGAGCTGAGAAGTAAATTGAGTACCTCTATCTGAGATAATAGACACTGGAAGACCATGCAATCGAACAATCTCTCGGATAAAGATCCCTGTCAGCCACTTGGAAGAATAGATAGTACATACCGAAATAAAGTGTGCGGACTTGGTCAGTCGATCCACAATCACCCAAACCGAATCAAACTTCTTCAAAGTCCGAGGAGGACCACTCACAAAATCCATAGTGATCCTCTCCCACTTCCACTCGGGAATAATCATCCGCTGAAGTACGCCACTCGGTCTCTGATGCTCATATTTCATCTGCTGACAGTTGAGAAACTGAACTACAAATCCTACTATGTCTTTCTTTATTCTTCTCCACCAGTAATGTCGCCTCAAATCCTGATACATCTTCGCGGCACCCGAAGCCCATCCACATTGGTCACACAAATCCGGCCATGCATCCTCAACACACCATCCTCACCAATGGTCACGTCTATGGCATCATCGCGCTGGACCTTGTCCTTAAGGACAAGCAAATATGGATCATCATACTGGTGCTCTCTGATACAATCATATCGGGAAGACCGAGAAACCACAGAAGCCAACACTCGACTAGGCTCCGAAATATCTAGTCTCACCAACTAATTGGCCAAGGCCTGAACATCAACTGCAAAGGGCGTCTCCTCAACTAGAATATACGCCAAACTCCCCATACTAACTGCCTTTCGACTCAAAGCATCGTCCACTACATTGGCCTTCCCTGGGTGATACAGAATGGTAATATCATAATCCTTAAGTAACTCTAGCCACCTCCACTGCCTCAAATTAAGATCCTTTTGCTTGAACAAATACTGAAGACTGCGATGATCGGTGAATAGCTCACAAGATACACCATACAAGTAGTGCCTCCAAATGTTCAAAGCATGAACTATAACAGCTAACTTCAAATCATGTACACGGTAGTTCTTTAATTGACGAGAAGCATAAGCAATAACTCTACCATCCTGCATCAATACACATCAGATCCCAACTCTCAAAGCATCACAATATACAGTGTAAAAACCCGAAGTTGATGACAAAACCAATACTGGAGCTGTGGTCAAAGCTGTATTGAGCTTCTGAAAGCTTTCCTTGCACTTGTCTGACAATATAAATGGAGCACCCTTCTGAGTCAACTTGGTCAAGGGCAATGCAATATAGGAAAATCCCTAAACAAATCAGCTATAATAACTTGCCAAACTAAGGAAAATACGAATCTATGTGGATGAGGTCAGTCTAAGCCAACTTTGCACCGCCTCAATCTTCTTCCCGTTGACCTGAATACCCTCGCTGGACACCACGTGCCCTAAGAAAGCCACTGAACTGAGCCAAAACTAACACTTGGAGAACTTTGCATAAAGTTTCTCCTCCCTCAATCTCTGCAATACAACTCGCAAATGTTGTGCGTGCTCCTCCTGACTACGCGAATACACCAGAATATCATCAATGAAAACAATAAAGAACGAATCCAGAGAAGGCCGAAATACACTATTCATCAAATGCATGAACGTTGTTGGGGCATTAGTCAGCCCGAAAGACATGACAAGAAACTCACAGTGCCCATATCTAGTCCTGAAAGCAGTCTTAATAATATCTGAATCCCTGATCTTCAACTGGCGATAGCCCGAACGGAGATCAATCTTGGAGAACACCCTCGCTCCCTGAAGCTGATGAAACAAATCATCAATGCGAGGCAGGGGATACTTATTCTTCACTGTTACTTTGTTCAATTGTTTGTACTAAATGCACATTCTCATGGTTCCATCCTTCTTCTTCACAAACAGAACCGGTGCACCCCACGGTGACACACTTGGCCGAATGAACCCCTTATTTAGGAGTTCCTGAAGCTGATTCTTTAATTTTTTCAACTCCGTTGGTGCCATACGATATCGGAAAATGGAAATGGGCTAAGTTCCCGGCACTAGGTCAATACCAAAATTGATATCCCTGTCCGGGGACATACCTGGCAGGTCTGCAGGAAATACATCGAGAAATTCCCTCACAACTGGAACAGAATCAATGCTAGGAATCTCGGCTCCAACATCCCTCACAAACTCCAAATATGAAAGGCAACCCTTCCCAACCATACGCTGGGCCTTTAAGAATGAAATCGCCCTGCTAAAAACATAATCAGTCACACCCCGCCACTCGATCCTCAATACACCCGGTATAGCCGAAATGATTGCCTTAGCATGACAGTCTAGAATAGCATGACTTGGAGATAACCAGTTCATGCCCAAAATAACATCAATATCCACCATGCTCAATATTAATAGATCAACCCGGGTCTCCAGACCCCCAATAGTTACCAAACATGACCGGTACATATGGCTACAACTATAGCATCGCCCCGAGGTAGATACATAAATAGGTAATGAAAGACACCCTCGGCACGTACCCAAATAATGAGCAAAATATGAGGACACATAAGAATAGGTGGAACCGGGATCAAATAAGACTGAGGCATCTCTATGGCAGACTAAAATTATACTTGTAATGATAGCATCTAAAGTAAATGGCATTTGTCCTGCCCTGAAGAGCATAAAAACGAGCCTGACCACTGCCTGATCGACCTCTACCTCTGGGGTGACCCCTAGCTGCCTGACCCTTACCCCTAGCTAGCAGGGTGGGTGCTGAAGAAACTGAACCGGAAGATAAGGGTTGACCCCTCTGCTGAGATAAGCTTGCAGCACAACAACGACACTACCTCCATATATGCCTAAACTCTCCACACTCATAACAACTCCCAGGTGCTCGAGAATGGGATTGAAGGGAATCCCTCGTGCTGGAGTGACTAGCTTACGCCCTCGGTCTAGAAGAACGCTGAATAGACGAGGCACAAGATGAAATCTGTGCTGGAAGAGCGCTGAGTGAAGGCTAGCTCTATTGAGAACCATGATAACTATGACCCGAAGATGCACCACGATACTCAGGACGAGCCAACTGAGCGGGCCTAAAAGAATGACCCCTACCATACTGGAACTGGCCCCTCGAAGGAGCGTCGCTGTAACTACCAGAACCTTGAGGCCTCTTGGCCTCCCCCTCCTCTTGATCATAACGGCGAACTACCTCAATCTCTCAAGCTATATTAACCACCTCCTCGGATGAAGCACTCAGTACTCTCTCTCTAGTCATAAGAACACAGAGATGGTAGTTAAGCCTATCAACAGTCATATCTCCCTATCGTAGCCACTCAAACTGCTTGCGTAGCTCCTCTCTACGGGACTGCGGTACTTACTTCTCCAAGAGGAGAGTAGAGAACTCCTGCCAAATCAAAGGTGCTGCACCAGCAGGCCTACGCCTCTCATATGCCTCCCACCAAGTGAAGGCAACCCCAGTAAACTGAAAGGTGGTAAAAGCCACACCACTAGACTCTAGAATCCCTGCTATACGGAGCATCCACTGATATCTGTCAAGAAAACCCTGGGCACCCTTGCACTCAGCACCACTGAATGTCGGAGGTTGGAGTCAGCCAAACCTCCCAAGACGACGCTGCTCATCTTCAGGCATAGCTGGAACCCTGAACTCATGCACTGGTGCAACTGGCTGGGTTGGAGGTGCCTCTGGAGTCTTTAATCCCATCACTACCTGCTCAGATCTGCGAGCTGCGGGGGTCTGATTGGCTCCCCTAGCCTGTGAAGTAGATGCTCCTGTGGTGGCTGAAACTGCCTGAGCCAGGCCGGTGCAGACTGTCAAAATCTGAGCCAAGGCCTCCTAAAAACTCGGAATCACAATAGGCACAGGTGGTGCCTGAATCGGTGTTGTCGGAGCATGATCCTGAGCTGGGGTAACTGGAGGAGCCACATGTGCTGCCCCTGCTACTCTGCCTCTTCCACGACCGCGTCCACAACCTCTGGTGGCCTCATTGGATGGTAATAGTGGTCGTCCATCATGTCCGGTAGCTTGTGTCATCACCATCTATGAGGATAGAATAAAGAGACATTTAGTACTCGGATCAACAAGTTTGCACGACAAGAATTTCAAGAATATGAAGTTTTACTAAAGGTTCTGCAGCCTTCTTGGGATAAGTACAGACGTCTCCGTATCGATCCATGAGACTCTACTAAACCAGCTCATGGCTCGTGAGACCTAGTAACCTAGGCTCTGATACCTACTTGTCACGACGCAATTCCCAAGCCCGGTCGTGATGGCGCCTCCCGTGAAGACAAGGCCAGCCAAAACAATGCAAACACCTCTTTTAAAGCAATTAATTAACATTAACAATTCTAACACATGCTTAATATAGCCAATAATGTAGAACAGCGATAATAACAAGGGAAACTATCCTGACACAGCCCAAATCGGGTTGTCAAGAGTCATGAGCTACTATAGAGTTTTCTATAAGTCTACAGAGTATAATATCCGATACAATAGTCTGAAGAGAACATAAATGATGTAATATAGGGGAGACAAGGGGCTGCAGACATCAACAGCTACCTCATAACTACAACTCGCTGCCTGGTCTGGAAGGAATCGGTGCTCGGGTGCGGACTCTATTATGCCTAAATCTACATACATGGTGCAGAGAGTAATGTGAGTACTCCGACCCAGTGAGTAATAATAACAAATAATAACCAAAGGCATGAAAACACATAAGTGCATAAGGCAATTCTATATCAGGCAGTGAATCACTTAAAGCAGTGAAATAGTAGAGAGTCTAATGAAATCTCCTTTTAAAAATAGGTAAGTTTGGTAAAACAACTTTTGAAGGGTGAGTAGAAATCTGCCCCTCAGGCTTAGTATCAATCACTCAGAATAGTATCAGCCCCTCGGGATTAGTCTCAGTCACTCAGCATAATATCAGCCCCTCGGGCTCAATCTCAGATCATATGGGTACCCACGCTCACTGTGGGTGTGTAGACTCTGGAGGGGCCCCTTATGACCCAATCTCTATATCAACATAAGGCCTGAAAGCATTATCACATCACTCATAAGTCCCGAACGCCTTCTCACATCACTCATAAGGCCTGAAAGCCTCCTCATAACACTCACAAGGCGTGGAAGCCTCATCACGTCACTCACAAGGCCTGAAAGCCTCCTCACGTCACTCAATCCACCTCGTGGCATATAAATGTAACTCAGGCCCTCGGCCTCATATCACTCAGCATGTCCTCATATATGGCCCTCAGCCTCACTCAGTCTAGAAAAAATCATAAGACCATCGGGCATTAATAAAATAGTAGTGCTCAGCCCAAACAACAATGGAAATATCATTTAAGTCTCGAAATTCAATTAAAGTGGCTGAGTTTGTAAAATAGTGTAATCAACAGTATTGAGTTCAAGTAGTATATCAAATGGTGTGGAAACAGTGATAAAAATCCACGAAGGATTCAACTAGTCAGCACGAAGCCTAAAATATGGAAACAAATCATGTTGATAACAAACACATCTCAGTCAAATACGCGATAAAAATATCAATCGGGACGGACCAAGTAACCATCCCTAGTAGTAAATAACCCCGCGCTCGTCATAAAGCGTGTGTTTTACCTAAATATAGCACTACGTTGTGCAAATCTGGGGTTTCACACCCTCGGGATATCATTTACTATCATTACTCACCTCAAGCCAGCCAAAATCTTAGCATGCTATGTCCTTGCCTCGTAAATCAGACTCCTCACACGTTGAATCTGACCAAAACCATAACGAATACATCACAATAGGCTAAGGGAACATAACCCAATCAAAAAGAAACGAAAAACATCAAAAATCACGAAATTTACAAAACCCGAGCCCCAGATGCACATTTCGAATTCCAAAAAGTTTTACATAAACGGATTGCTTATCTCACCACGAGTCTATACATATAGAGAACTCCCAAAACCGAGCTTAAATGACCCATCAAAACCCAATTTGAAATGTCAAAACTCAATCCCTAGTTCTTCCCCCTTTTGATAAATTTTCATGAATTTCTAGGTTATTTCCACAATTAAATCATGTTTTTAGGTCATAGAACTCACCTCCAATCTATCCCAGCCAAATCCTTCTTCAATTCCCGCCCAAAATCTCCCAAGGATGTTCAAAAATGGAGGAAAAATAGCTTAGCTCACGGGACAAAAAAGAACTTTTAAAACCCTTCTGCCCAGACTATTTTCGCATCTGCGGATTCCGTTTCTGCGGAATTCTTTCGCTTCTGCGGCTATTCACTTAAATGCCCGGAACGCTTTTGCGGTCAAGGTTCGTATTTGCGGACTTTGCTCCTGCGGTAAATCATCCTCTTTTGCAAAAACACCCCGATCGCCAATATCCGCTTCTGCGATGCCAACATCGCATCTGCGACACAGCAGATGCGGCTCCACGCCCGCATCTGCAATAAACCAACCTTCCGATAAACTCGCACCTGCAATCCCCTTTTTGCATCTGCAGAACCGCATCTGCATCCCCTTTTCTGCGATCCCCTTTTTGCATCTGCAGAACCGCATCTGCATCCCCTTTTCCGCAGATTCGGAAATACCATAACTAGCAATTTTCTAAAACAACACAAGTTCAAAATTCATCCTGATAGCCATCCGTAATCACCCCAAGGCCCGCGGGACTGCAACCAAAAGTGCACACCCATCCTAAAACATCATTCAAACTTTCCCCGATCATCCAAACACCTCAACCAACACCAAAACCATCAAATTACATCGGATTCAAGCCTATATTTTTCTAAAACTCCCGAAACTCATATTTGATAAAAAAAACCCAACCAAAATACCTCTGAATGACCTAAAATTTTGAACACACTTACAACGAAGCTACAACAACTCTCGAAATTCCATTCCGACCCTCTGATCAAAATCTCACCTATCAACCGGAATTCGCCAAAATACTAACTTCGCCAATTCAAGCCTAATTCTACACCGGACCTCCAAAATCAATTTCGATCATGCTCCGAAGTCACAAATCATCCCCCGAAGCTAACCGAATTACAAGAACTCACATCCGAGCCCTCTAAATCATAAGTCAACATCCTGTTGATATTTCCAAACCAAACCTTCCTTAAAGCGACTAAGTGTCTCGTTTCCTACGAAAACCTCTCCAAACCAGCTCTATCACATATGATACGGATAAGGAAGCATAAAGAAGCTAAAAATGGGGAAAACAAAGTGGTAACTCACGTGATGACGGGTCGGTTCGTCACAAATAGTTTTAAGCTGGATCAGGTTTGCTATTGTGCTGATGCCTCATGCATCACAATTGCAAACACCAGCATCGCAATTGTGATCTTAGCAAGAGTTCTGCAGTGTTGCATTTTGAATACCTGGATCACAATTGCGAAGTAGTACTTGAGGTGTGTAGTTTCATATTTGCGACCATTTCATGGCATTTGCTATGGGAGAAGGCTTTGCAAATGTGAAGCCAATGTTGCATTTGCGACGTTCCCTTTAGGTTGTCAGTGTCACAATTGCGAGTCCTTCTTCTCAATTGCGAGGGTTTGCATTGCAACCCTAGTTGCGCAATTGCAACATCTGCAACTGAAGAAAAGTGCTGGAAAGTCGGGATTTGATCTCAATTTTCTCATTGTAGAACCCTAGACTCAGTATAAGGCAATTTAAAGAAAAGATACTCACCTACAATCACTGGGTAAGTAATTTTGATCTATTTTCAACTATATTATATGATTATAGATGAGATTTAACATCAAATTCATGAGAATCTAGCATAAATTTTGGGGATTTTTGTCTATATTTTGAAAAATAAAAATTTGGGATTTGAGAGTTTAATTAGGGTTATGGAGAGTCAAGATCTACTCTTGGACTCGGGTTTTGATTGGGCAGGCCCAGGGTTGACTTTTGTTGTATTTTTTCAAATTCATTAAAGATTGAATATTTTTTACATGTGGATAGTTTCTAAAGCTTATTTTGAATTATTTGAATTATTTGAACTATATTTAGCTAGATTTGACTGATTTGGAGGCTAATTATAAAGAAAACGTTATGGTTGAGTGTTTATTTGATTGTGGAAAGAGGTAGGTGTTGTGTCTAACCTTGACTTGATGAAATTAGGACACGTCGAGCTATTGTCTATGTGAATTTTGTGGGAAAACAACATATATGCGAGGTGTGTCACACCTCCTTTTTTACACACCTACCCCGAAGGACAATGTATAAGGGAGTTTTTCCATTTAAAGTGACATTATTCGAAATGGGATTATTTATTTATTAAGAGTCGCCACTTGGGATAGGTTTTGCTTTTGGTGTCCCAAGTTACCGATTTATCTTGAATCCCAAATCGAGGAAAATTTCGACTTCCCGAATGGAGTCTGCGAACCAGAAATTCTGTGTAAGGAATTCTATTGACGCGAGGAAAGGTGTTAGGCACCCCCAGATCCCGTGGTTCTAGTACGGTCGCTTAAATTATTGTCATGGCTAAAAAAATCTAAATTTTTACATGCTCCAACCTATAGTGCAATTTTTGGTAATTATTTATCGCTTTTTAACTTTTTTTTGCGAAAGTGAACGTCGTTTAAAAATATGTTTTTGGACCACGTCACATGAAATGCACCCGGATCCTCGACACAGTCTTATTCAACATTTTTGGATTTGGATTTGGGTTGCATGAAATGTACACCCACCTTTAAGAAGGTAAGATTATTAAAAACGCACCTAAAGTGACTAACGTTGTTTTATCTTTGTGGGAGGCCGTGAAATTCACTAAACGGCACGGCCCAAGTTCTAAATAATTTTATATAGACGATTTAATGAGGGCCCCGCAATTTTTAGGTTTTGTTCGGCGAGGCTCATCTCATTTTCGTATTTAAAGGCCAACTTAGAGCAACTATGAATTTTCTATTTATTATTTGTCTCTAAAAGTCTAACTAATTTATATTTATAAATTCGGGCCTCGAATTCAAGTTCGAATTCAAACAAAAAGGGTGACCCTCTTAATTTGAACCCACCATCTAATTCGAAACCCAAATTTCTATTTGTAAATTAACCCTCGTATTCCTATATAACCATAATGACTTTTAACATTTTTGGGCCTTCAAGGTTTGGCGCAATCTTAATATACGAATCTGTCCAGATGCGGAGATTAGGCCTGCTGTGTTTCTTTAGAAGTTGTTCAAATTTTGGGCCTTGGGCACGAGAATAGGCTCAATCATCCCTCGATTCATTATTTGGCCAGTTAAATCCACGCAATGAGCCACCACAGTTTATAATACAGTATAATTACTAATCTGGGTTTCAACAATTGATTAACCTCACAACCACTAGCTCACACGAATTAAAAAAAAACAAAAAAAAATCTGGACACTTTTAAATAGGCGAAATTAAAATCCTGTTAATTGAACCTTTAAGAGGCGGGCAGCAAACAAACAACCAATCCTACTACTAAAAAAAATTAATCTGACATGAAAATATGCAACTGAAAGTAATTGTGCTGCCTTCTGCTCGAAATACATTTCTCTAATCCTAAAGGTCTAATGTTTCAATCAATTACAAATTGCTCACTTGGTACCATTAACAGCATATTAAGATTTAAGCATTAACTGATTTGCTTGACTAAGATATTTCACATATCCTAAGTCAAACCCATATCAAATACATGTGTTATCGTCAGAATTCAGCAGCTCAAATTATACAGTCTCTGGTATACAATTCATAGTTCAAAAAATGAAAATCAAACTATTCTAGAGTACAGCAGAACCATCATAATAATTGGCAATCACTTCATTTCATTTTAGCCCGTGATGTATAGGAGTATAGGCTCAGAATGTGTACTTGGAAAAAAGAATTTCAACAGAAGAAGATGAAGAGGTCAGCAATTTCAGCACAGCAGCAGAAATCAACAATGAATGAGGCCAACATAGGACCAAAGTAATATTATAGTGCCCAGGAAGAGTAATTGATAATTAACAGCAACAAAACAACTCAAAGCACACTCGTTTAACCTCAAATTTGTCTAAAACATGAACTAGAACTCAAAATTAACTTCAAACAAAGCAATGTAGTGTTTTTGGATTTTTTACTGGATATTGGTATGTTTTTGGATTTTTGGAGAAGATTAAGATTTAAAATAAAGGTTTATAATGCAGGAATTCAGATTTGAACTTCTTTTGGTTTTTGAAATTCAAATTTGAGTTTCAGCTATTAAGAAGAGGATTTTTGGGGAAAATTATAAGCTAGATGGTTTGGAATTTTTTCAAAGGTTCTAAACTTGTTAAAGAAGGTATTAGGGGTGCCTTTTATAGGCAAGGAGTGGGGCAGAATATTCTAAAAGCTTTCACACCTTTTTCTTCTCTTTTAATTTCTGATTTTACCTATTAAACCTTCAATCTATGACTTGTTTCCCAATCTACTACCCTAAGTGTAACGACCCGACCGGTCGTTTTGAGTACTAGCGCCCCGTTCAGTAGTCGGAGGCCATGAACAGCTTCATTTCAGGAATTATGACTTGTACGCATGGTCGGAATTGAATTTCGAGAAGTCCAAAGTTGAATTGGGAAGAGAAGTCCCATTTCGGAAGCTTAAAGTTGAAAGAATGAATGATTGAAATTTTGAGTAAACGACCTCGGAATCGAGATCTGAAGGTTCCAGCAGGTTCGTATGATGATTTCGGACTTGGGAATATGGTCGGAGTAAGTTTTGGATAAACCTGGAGCATTTTGACGCCTATTGTGGAAGTTAGTATTTTAGAAGAAATTTTGTAAGTTTGGTTTGAAGTGCATATCGGTGTTAGCAACATCCGTTTGCAATTCCGAGACTGTGAATAGCTCCGTATAGTGATTCTGGAGTTGGGAGCACGATCATAAGTAAGTTCGGAGGTCCGTAGACCATTTTGAAGCCATTTGGCTAAAGATAGAAAGTTGAAGGTTTTTGGAGAGTTTGACCGGGGGGTTGACTTTTTGATATCGGGGTCGGAATCAAATTCCGAAAGTTGGAGTAGATACGTAATGTCAAATATGACTTGTGTCCAAAATTTGAAGTCAATCGGACGTGATTGGATAGGTTTCGGCATCGGAAATAGAAGTTGGAAACTTCAAAGTTCTTAAAGCTTGAATTGAGGTGTAATTCGTTATTTTGGCGTTGTTTGATATGATGTGAGGCCTCGAGCAGGTCCGTAATGTGTTTTGGGATTGGTTGATATGATTGGTTGGGGTCCCGATGGCCTCGGGTGGATTCCGGGTGGTTAAGGGATCAAAAATAGAATTTTTGGAAGGCTGAAGGGTGCTGCTTCTGTCATAACCGCATCTGCGGTTCTTGGACCGCAGAAACGGGACCGCAGAAATGGGACCGCAGATGCGGTCGAAATATCGCAGAAGCAGAAGGGGCCAGGCCAAGGAAAATCGCAGAAGCGGCCCCCAGACCGCTGAAGCAGCCAGCCCCCTCAAGCCCAAAACCGCAGAAGCGGTTAGAAAGTCGCAGAAGCGGAAATTCCATCGCAGAAGCAAATATTTCTGAGGCAGAAGCATCATTTTAAAGGTTGGATTTGGTTCACTTCTCCTCATATTTTCTTGGCTTGGGGCGATTTGGGGATGCTTCAAGAAGGGATTTTTGTCATCAAGGATTAAGGTATGTTATCCCTACCTATTATAAGATAAATACATTGATTATGTATGATATTAAGCATGGAAATTAGTATAAAAATTGAGGTTTTTTTTGAAAACCTAGAAAGTTATAACTTTGGATTTTAGCCATGATTTTGAGTATGGGATTAGGAGAAAAATTATATATTTAAGTTCCTAAGGTCATGGGTAACCTTTATCCTCGAAATATTTCGGATTTCGGGTACGTGGGCCGGAGGGCATTTTGGACAACTTTTTGTTCGGGGTTTGGAATTGTTATAAATTGAGTTGTAAGGTATAGTTGAGCATATATTAATGGATTTTTATGATCATTGGCTAGTTTCGGGGCGTTGTGCGTTGGTTCAAGCCTTCGAAAGGATGTAGAATGCCGGTTGCGAGTCTTCGGAGCGAGGTGAGTCTCCTTTCTAATTCTGTGAGGGGGAAATTACCCCATATGTGAGTTAAATTGATTATATGCTCCTAGTTGTGGTGGCTACGTGCGCACGAGGTGACGAGAGTCCGTGCGCAGCTTCTATTGTGCTATTGTCCGGGTAGTTTAGGACCCAAAACCATGTAATATGTGGGATAAATGTGAAATCATTGATAGCTCATAATGCTTAAATCACCTTAAATTAATAATTGGATTTTCTAAAAGACTTAAACTTCGTTTTTCTCAAATTAATAAAGAGAATTGACGTTTCCTGGATATTTGCTCCATGTTGACTTCTTGACTGTTTATCTATCTGTGTGTGTTTATTTTGGAATGGGCCGAACGGCTCGGCAGATTAATAGATGCATCTACAGGCGCGCCGTCGACCCTCGGCAAGTGCACATTTATTTATGTTGGATTGAGCCTTCACCTCGGTATGATTTGCACATGCTTATATTGGTGCCTGGATTTATTTAAGTTGTTAAATGCCTCATTATGGCTCGAGATCATATTGTAAATAATGAAAAGAAACCTTGGAAATTTCCTATGAAGGAATTACG